>PVKB01001449.1:174185-416891 GCA_004027205.1 Ctenodactylus gundi | reverse complement strand
AATTCATCTTGAATAGTTGCTAGGATGATTTAAAAGAATTTAGACAGTACCTGGCTGCTACCAAGCTATCAACAATAGTAATTGTTATCATCAGATCCTAGTTGCCAAAACAAACAGTAGATGCGGATGACCGGCAAAGAATGCAATTTCAAAGTCCACTCAGGCCTCAGGTCTTTGCACTTGCGCCCCATACCCCACTCCCTTTGGCCACGGCCATCCTCACAGAGGAGAAGCTATGACGGCAGAGGGGCAGTGGCTGTTTCTGACAGGGGAACTCACAAGCTTTCCCTCCAAGGCAGCCACTGTCCATAGTACGGACAAGAAGCTGACACAAAGGGCTGGTTCTCCCCTCATGGCTGCAGTCAAGGGTTTCATAAATGTTCTGCAGAATTTAATATTCAAGACATAGAGACAGAGATATCTCTTCTTTCTATCCTGTTACTCTTTGTTTTGTCTTTAACCAAGCAACACCATATATAGATTTATAATATTCCTGAAGAAAAGAATAGTAAAAACAGTAAATAGTCGCTGGAACAATGTCACTTACTACAAAGTACATCATTTGAAATATAGAAAAAAATTAGGACAGAATCAAAGAATCTCATGTTTACTATTCACGATTTATTCTGTTGACTGAATATCAAGAATTTATTGTAATCAAAACCTCATAATTTTCAGTCTCAAGATCTTCATGCACAGACCACCAAGAGCAATGACCACTGATGATTGTATTATTGTCTTTTTCCATAATAATGGCACTTTTTGAAAGGAGTATATTAAGGTGCATTTAAAACAGCCCTTACTATTTTAATTAATGTCTGTGGGGGAAAATAACTCAAAGGTGCTTCAAAAGCTATATTTCTTTCCTTATCATTATATATCATAGATCCATTTAGCCATTTCATATTCACTTGCTAGTGGAAACATGTTAGAACAGAGAATATTTTTATGAACTGCTTCATACTGCAATCATTTTTTTTTCTGGAAGTAGGAAGCGTGAATTCATCTTTTATACTTGAATAAATATAGGTGAAATCTTTTAAAGGTTATTTTTGGTCACAAATGGAGAGTTGGATAGGGAATTTTTTAACTGACTTCCCTCCTGAAACCTGTCTGTGTATTGTGTCAAACATGTTGATTAAGCTTATAAAATGGGTTTTGATAAAAAGGCAAAACATCTCCAAAGAGAATGCCATATCTTATGTTTTTATTTTTGAAATCAAACATTAATTGAACATTTAGGAGAAGAGAAAAGAGAACCAATTTATTAAGTACCTTCAGTGCACCGATTATCCCCATGATCACTCATTAATCCCACAGCAGCCCTGTCACGTATGTATTATTACCTCTGGCAGGTCATGCAACCTGAGTTCTTTATAAGTAGAATAGATGAGAATGTGCTTATAAGGATTGAACATGGTGTAGGCAAAATGCATTTCTGTCAGAGCTGCAAAGATCCAACGTGCAACTGATGGCACGGAATGTTGACAAAAGCTGTAGCGGCAGCGGGTTAGCCATGGTGACCCATCTGGCCTAGATAGAGTGGTTACGCAGGAAATCTCCACTAACAGCCTGCAGCATTAGGTTAATTGTGGAGGTTTAACTTTTCATGATTTTTGTAAAGAGAAATTGACAGTGTCGCTGAATATCCTGGCTTTACGACTTAAAGGAGGTACAATTAAATGAAATTTTTCATCCAGGTCTTCTTAGGTTTGTATGAAAATAAGAGCGTATACTCTTGGCAGTTATAGGATAAAGTAATGATCACAGCTATTCTTGAAAACACCCTATAAGTCTCTCCACTGTGCTCTTCGAAACTACTGTATCATTACCAGTCTTTTAAAAAAATCTCTTCTATCAATTAGAATTTGAAAGAGTATATTAAAATCTCCCACTAGGACTGTGATTATGTAAATTTTTCCCTTGAGTTCTATTAGTTTAGCCTTCTATGATGTGACCCTTTTGTACTTTCTAAGGTTGAGCCTGAAGACTTTTGTGCTTACAGTGATTTTTCCCTTTGGGTCTATCTTCTCCTGTGTTAATAATGTCACAGAGCCAACTGTCTTTCAGCTACTCTTGCTTATTCATAGTTCTTTATTTGAACTTATATAAGTCATTGCATTTTAATTGATTTTGTTGTAAACAGTATATAATTAGACTGTTAAATATCCAATCTTACATATCCTTTCTGGAGAAGTTAATTCTTTTTATCTTTATTGTGATTATATTTTAGTAATTTCCTATTTGCTAAAATTGACAATAAACACTTTTTCTATTAAATTTACTATCTTTGTTTTTCTTCCGTTTTCCCTCAGTTTTCTATTAGATGAAGTGGTTTTCTTTCTCTCCCCATTTCTTTCAATTACGCATGAATTTGCATATTTCTTCTATTTTTTAGATGTTGCTATTAAAGTATCATGTAATTTGAATAATAGTGAAATAATAGAGCATTCATAGATAGTTTCCATGCATTCCCTTCTGGTACATTCTATCCCATGCATTATTGTTGACTGGTGCGTTAGTCGGGCCTCCTTCCTGATAAACCCACCCAGGTGGCTCATGCTATTCTTGTTACTGCTTTCCCACTTACTAGCTCTTATCTGGCAATTAGTCAGTTGTGCGATGCGTTGGTTTCTTCATTTGTATCAGAGAGATTATTGTAACATCTACTATGGGTTCATTTTGATAGTTAAATGAGAGATTAGTCCTTACCTCATAATTGCTACTCTGATTTTGACTGTTATCTTTATTGATGGTTAGGTTGTCAGAATGTTAAAGACAGCTTTATTAATGATTATTCCTTTCTTTTATTTAGCTTTTTTTAAAAAAATAGAACCCCCAGTAGTCCTTTTTAATGATGATATATGAATAATAACTCAGTTTTACTTACAATGCCTTTATTTTGTCTTGTCTTTGAATAATATATGTAGCTGGGTATGAATCTCTAGATGGCAGGGTTTTTTTTCCCCTGATTTTCTATTTTTCCTCTGGCTTCTATATCCGTTCCTTTAAAAAATGTAATTATACTAGTGATGATCTATACTTTTACCATGTTTTTAAAGATACATGTGTCTTTATTTTTCCCTGCTCTAATTCTTTTTGCTTCTTTAACTTAAGAACTAAAAACTCATTTATTTACTTATTTATTTATTTATCTATCTATTTATTTATGTTGGTGGAGATTGAGATTCAATAATGCCATACCTATTATCTTCTCAAATATTGCTCTCTTTCTGTCTTTCTCTCCCTGTCTTCCTCTCTCTCTCTCTCTCTCTCTCTCTCTCTCTCTGTCACTCCCTTCTCCTTCTGGAACCCTTATGGGACAACCACATTATTCTCTTTCTCATGTCTCTCTATTATTGCACTTGAAGATTTCACAGCTTTTCATCTCTCTGCAGCTCTCTGGGTGATTTCCTTTGGTCAGTTCTTTTGGCTCATGATATTCGTCTTCAAATGTGTTTCTAATTCTTTGTAACCCTTCTATCCATTTTCTTAAACAATCTTTTAATCTAGAGAAACTTTGGTTTCCTTAGAAAATTACAGCAATAGTTCAGAGTTCCCTTATAGCCCATGCCCAGCTTTCCCTACCATCATTTTGGTATGGTGTAGTTGTTACAGTGAATGAATGAATACTAGCATGTCATTATTAACTAGAGTCTGTAGCTTATTCCCATTTTCTTCGCTTTCATATAATATACTTTCTTTGTCCTGACATCCTATTCACATACCACATTGCTTCTAGTCATCATTCTCTTCAAACTGCTGATCGTGAGAGTTTCTCAGATGTCCTGTTTTGCCTACTTTCACATTTCGAGGACAAGTGGTCAGCCCTTTTGTAGACTCTGTTTTGTTGTGATTTTTCAGATGTTTTTCTCTGTGTTAGGCTAAGGTTGTGGGTTTTGAAGAGGAAGACCACAGGTAAGGCACCATTTTTATCATATCAAAGATCCAAGCTGTCAACTTGGCTTTTGCTATTGGTATTAACTTACATCACCTATAACTTCCCTTTGATTCATTCCGTGTTTTTTGGAAGACACACAGTTTAATGACATCAAATATATCACATTGTTGCAAGTCCACAAGTACCGTCTGTCTCGATTGTTTTTTCCTGTTGTGTAGCCAGTCCTGTACCCATTAGACACCAACTTCCTGTTCTTTCCTCCTTTTGTCTTCTGACTTTCACCATTGCGAGGTTTTCATTGAGATTTTATTTGAATGATGTATAGTTCATATAACCTCTTGTCACGTCGCTTTTTATTGGATCTTTTCTTGATCATCTGAGAGTAGGATAGAGGTGCCAGAACAGGAAATAAAAATTTGCTTTGGTTGCCCTGATATATGTGTATTTCAGAGAGACAAATTTTCTAGTTAATTTCTGAGCTTGAGGCTTCCAAAACTTAATAGATTACTGGGATTTTACTTTTTGTGTTCACCTAAATTCCATTATGGTTTCTGTTATCTGGGGGGTTCTATCTTTTTTTCATCCTGTTTACTCTTTCCTTCCCTCTTGCTTTCTTTCTTTTCTTTTTATTGAGTTCTTCCTATGCATTAAACAGTAATAGTTTTTTTAAAAATTGCACTTTCTAAGCATTTCTGTTTTGTGACAGAAAAAAAAAACCCCTCCACCTCAGCTTGATTAATCCTGTTTCTGTTTTTCATTGGGCCTGATGTTTGGCATCTGAGAGGTAACTGGGAAATCAGCAGAGTGACTTTTCTGTGACACCCGTGGAATGGAATAATGAGAAAAGGGATGAAGAAAAACATGAATAGCAAAAACAAATGATCCCCAGTTAGTTCGCCAACAACTTTCCTCTATATTTTAGTCTTTTAGTATATGTTTTGTAAAAAATTTTTCTAAATAAAAGAAAGCAACAGGAACTTGAGGAATGGTCAGCAGTTAAAATACTTACCTAGTAAGCACTTAGGTAAGCACTAAGTGCCTGAGTTGGTTCCCCAGCAACATATAAGCCAGGCACGATAGCACAAGCCTGTAATCCCAGCACTTGGGAGGCTGAGATAGGAGGATTGCTTTGAGTCCGAAGACAGCCTGGGTCTATAGTGAGTTCAGGACCAGCCTGGACTTATAGAGTGAGACCCTAGCTCAATAAATAAATAAATAGAATAAAAATAAAAGAAAGCAACATATAAATTCATTAACTACTGCTTCTTATTCACAATTTTGCTAATCACAAAATTTTGTAACAATTATGCGTCAATTCATCATGTGATGACCAGTGTTACAGCCTCACATGGATACTCTTCAACCAATAGTAAAGAAATTAAATTTGCCAGTTTAGTTTACTAAGAGAATCATATCACTCAAAAAAGTATAATTTTTCATCTTTTCTTTAAGAATATTTGAAACTGGCTCAGAATCTCTTTCATGATCCTGCCTTTGGAAACACTGGCATGAAGGAATGACTGGGATCCCGAGAGAAGGAAGCAGTTCTTGCTGACCTGCATCCTCCTAGCTACTGCTGCCTGGGCCAGTGACTGCTTCTTGTGCCCTTCTTGACCCAAGCCACAGCATCTTTACAGGTTGCCAGTGTAGCTCCTAAGTGGTCTAAGTGTGGGTGTTGATTAGCTTTTAGAGGATGCTATTTGGACTTGTACAAAGAGTATCACACAGATTCATTTTGTTTCTACCCTTGACAAATGACCCCAATTTTCGTATCAGATTAGAAAATTCTGGACAATCAAAGTAAATATATTCTTTCATGGCTTGTCAGTGACTCTGCCCCATGTTGGTAAATATATCTTACATAATTAGCGCTCACAAATTTTCTACTATAGCTTTTTTTATTTTATAAAATCATGCTTGCAAGAAATAATATAAAACTAATTTTTCTTGACAATTATTAAGCAGGTCACCTATGTCACCTGTATTTCATCCTCCCGTGCCCAGCACTGGGGAAGAAACAAATTCTTAGTTCCAAATCTAAGCCACTCATGACATTCTTGGCTAGTCTTACTCTGAAGTTGTTCTGTCATCAAAGCACAATGAGTAGAACAGGCGTCATGCGAAGCCTGTGGGAGAGGGAATTGGGACACAGCTGGGAAGTCCAGCCATCTCTTTGCTGCTTTATGTAGTTAGAGAGAACATGTTTTTAGGATGGACTTTGCTGGAGGGGTAAACATTATTGTTCTGTTATTCAGATTTTTGACTCACACTTCTAGCTTTTTAACTTCTGTGTGCTACTTCTCATAATGAAAGTGCCTTAAGTGAAGGATGGGAATATTAATGACTATAGTTAGGATCACCACATTTAAACCTATTGAATATGCATAAGAGAATGGAATGGAATGGAGTAGTTGGCCAGTGCCCTGAAGCGGGTGCCTGAGTGAACATAGGTAGGAGCCAGTTAGGGAATGGGCGGTCCCACATATACAAATAAATGGTAAGGAAGAGTAAGATGACCAGAGGGAAAGAAAAGAGGGGGAAGATGTGAAGCTGGTTCCAGAGGCACGCGGGAGTGGACGTGTGACGGTCATGACAGCTAGCATGGGAGTGATGGAACGCCCACATCTAGGCCCATGCAGTCTGTTCATCATCATATTCTGCCTTGGAATTGGGCCTTTTATTAATTATTCAGCCTTTGTTTAATCATTTAGGCGTTTTTCTTTTTGTTCTTCCTTGGATTCATCATGAACACCACATGTAACTTAACTCCAAGAACTTTTAATCTAGGCAATCTCTAGGTGAACTTCTTTCAGGTCCTTTGATAGACTCACATTTAACGTTGACAGTTGTTTCCTCTTATGGAAGACAGATCTTATTTAATAATGTCTTTCCAAGTGGAGCAATTAGCTGTGGTTACAGTGACAAATTCCTCGTAATTGTTCAAGTGCTATAAAATGTAGCTTCATGGCATGATGTGAATTCCCATGGCAGAGTTGGCCTGTCACTGTGAATTGCTGTGACCATCTTTGAAGTGATACTGCTTTCCACACTGTCTGTCAGTGACTATGTGGGATTTGTTTTAGGTTCAGAAATGTGCAGATTTTGTTGATCAACATCCAGAGAATTCAAACGTTTTGTTGTTGTTTTTGGATCTGACTACACTAGTTCAGTTGTGGGATAGTTTTGTTATGCTTATCAATTTTCTCCAATTTCATATTCCGATGCAGTTTTTTATACTGTTTTCTTTTACCCTTCATTTACTGAAAGATAGCTATAGGGGAATAATAATCTTTAATCTCTCATTAGTGATATTAACTTTATTACATTCAATTTTTGATGAACCAGAAACCACCTACACTACGCAAGTCTAAAATTTTTGGTATATGTGACTTAAGCCTGATGAGTCCTTTCCCCTGTGTATGTTACGCATATCCTGTGCTTTTGTTTTCTTTTTCTGTCAGCCAGACTAAGGAAAATGTACTACTTGTAAGCATATGATTTAATTTAGATTAATGCCTTTATGTTTCTGTCTGTGATTTATTGCTTAAAACCATGAGAAACATCCAAGTACAGATGCTGTTTTTCAGCTTTGACAAACCTTGGTTGTTGACCCCACAAACTTAGAAAGATTTATTTCATGTGATTCAGTGGTGGAAATAATAATACCAGCAGTTGAAACCTTCTAAAACACTATCAGGAAAAAAGGAACTTTGGTCTTTCTGTTTCTTCTTAAGCAATACTTGTTAAAGGGGACTAGATAAAAATTATCAAGCAGAAATGCCTCCTTTTCTAGTTGAATATGAACTGATGATGTTGCATGGTATTAATAAAATGAACTCCTTAGAGGCTCTTCATTGATGAATGTGTGCATATTTACTTGTTTTAATTAGGTCTTCAAAACGAAATTTTTTGTGGATTTGTTCTCTTTGAAAGAAATACATCTTAGATCAAAATATTTTGTAAAATACCATTTCTATATAAAAAGCTTATCTAAGATATCATAGTTTCCATGGCATGGTTGAAGCTCAGGTAACGTTATCTGCTGTGTGAATTACATCTGGGAGAGGCAGGCTTTTGCCATACATTTGCACCTTGATTCCATTCACCTGCCAGGGAACAGAGGAGATTCTCATCATTCTGAAACTGTCCATAGAAAGTGACCCTCTGCAGTTCTTGGGACTGAAGCACTCAATAAAGGCTGCCGAAGTAGCCATCAAGTGTATTGACTGTGAGTAAGCATCTTTAAAGGGAAATGACTCTAAAGAAAGAAAGGTGTATGCCCTTTCTATAGGACATGATATCATGGGACTGGTGGTGCATGTCTTCCAGTCAAAAACATGCACAGCAGAAAGGAAAAGAAGTGGCGTTGGAGTTGGGTTTCTTAAAACGTCACTGCTGTTGTTTGGGTCTCGAATGCCTCCCAAAGGAGAGCGCATGTGTTAGTTTTATTCCCAGGAGCGCTACTGGAGGGGGTGGAGCTTCTAAGGCGGAGCTGAGTGGGAGGCCCTTAAGTGACTGAAGTATGCTTTCAAAGGGATTTATGTATGAATGGCTCTTTTCCTTCCTCTTTTGCTTCCTGGCAATGGTAGGTGGTTTTCTCCACCACACCCTCCTTGACATTGCCGTTCGGCAGCCCCAGCAGAGACCCAAAGTAATGGGCCCACCTACTCATGGACTGGAACCTCTCAAAATATGAGCCAAACTACACTCTTTCTCTTGTAAGTTGCTTATATTAGGCATTTCTTACAGTGATGGAAAGCTGACTAACAGTAACCAACCTGGCTGGTGAGTCTTGGGAGCAAAATAACAGTGAGCCTCAGCTTCTAATATTGAATTATTCAAACTCCTTCCTTATGGTTTAAGGAATTCCGAGGGATCTTGGCTATTCAAAAATGAATGGGGCACATTTCCGTCTGCTCTTTTGTAGTATTGGTCTTTCCCCCCCTGAATCTTTAGCCAGAAGTAGAGATGTGCAGTCTTTCTTCCCTTGTAGGGAATTTGAGAATAAAAGCATCTCAGCTGTCAGAGCTGGAAGACGACAGCAAAGGTCTCCTTGTGGAACAATGTAAATGTCCATGTGAAGAAACCACAAAGCCCCGGGAGGATGTGCCCTGTGCAGGGACACAAGCCACAGGATATCAGATCCTAGCCTTTCCCACGTAATAGCCCTGCATGTTCCGTAGTATATACTATGCCAGTTGAATTTCATTTTTTCCTGGCACCTTCAACTGCACCAACTGTGTCTCTTCCTTTAGTCCTCTGTAAACTGCACATGCCAGAAGCTGCCTCCTTTTATCCCTTCTCTCCAGAGACAGTTCAAGCAAGAGATTATTTCTGTTATAATTGAGAGAAATCTCCTAAGGTACTTGCCAACATTACAGTGTGCAGACACATAGTGTCATCTGAAATTCCCTGTGAAGGAAGAATGGAAAATTCAGGATGGATATTCTGGTAGAGGTTGGACGTAGATACCTACCAGCCGGGGGGCTGGAACTCCTAGGAAAATGGTGTGTCTCAGTAAAGACCACTGTCCTAAAGCAAAGGCACCCATGAATCATAGAGCACTCCACACACAAACATTGTGACTCCTTTCTAGAATCCTTCCTGACACCACAGCCCCACATGTTAAAGCCAAGAAATTGAACGGCTCAAGTTCACCTCTAGAATCAGCTATCATCCACTTAATCTTTTTCCTTCGGTATAGCGAATGTGAGAAATGCAGTGACAGGGGAACTCTACACTGGTTTCAGCATTATAATAACTAAGATTAGAGGCCTGGCTGTGCTACTCACTTTCTCAAAAACTTTGTGGAAATCCTGTTACCAATCCAGCTTCAGTCTTCTCCTCTGCTAAACGCAAATGACAACACCTGTCGCACACGTAGGCTGTTCTCTACACATATAAGTATTTTTTAAACATTTTCTTCACTTCTGGATTGCCAGCTACATGAAGGTAGGCTCCGAATGTGTCTCATTTGTCGTTGTATCACCAGAACTTTGCCAGTGAGAGGCGTATACTATACTTACTGGCTGGTTGACGGAGAAGAAGAAACTTCAAGGAGAAGTTTAGAGCAAATATAAGCTGCTGTTGTCATTCTTGGTATCTTTGATGTTGATTCATGGCTCCCTGGGTTGCTGGTTTTCAGTTTTAGTTTCTGTTTTCTACTCTCCATCACAGATAACCACCCAGGTTTGGTGGGGGCCCGGGGTTGGGGTGGACTTTCTGCAGTAAATCAACAGAGACCAACCATTGACCTTGCTTATAAGTGAGTAAACTGGAAAGTTCATGGCATTTCTCTGTAGATTCTTTCAGAGTTTCAGTACCCGGCGCACAGAGTGTGTGGGATTTACTTTTACTCAGGTCCTTTCTATGTCCCTTGGTAAGGAAGAACCAGCAATCGTCAGCAGCAAGGTGACCTTCTGTGCTTATCATTACTGCTCTGGTCCCTTTCCTTCTGTGCCTTTCTCATTTAGTCTTTGATGTATGAATGGTTGTAGTGGCAAATATATATTTCTGATGGTACTGCAGTAAATGGGCCTCATGCATGAGGATGCAGCATTTCTGACGAGCATCTGTACTGACCGGGTTAGTTCTTTTTAAGCCCCTTTCACAATAGGCTTCCAAGGGTAGAGAAAAAAAAGCTGGAAGTTTTGGGTTCAGATGAGTCTGATTTTCAATGCCCTATTGCTGCTAATTTAGTAGGAAAGAAAACTGCTGAAGAAATAATGTGTTTGAATAATGTCTAGATACAAAGTGAATATTAGTCTCATTTTACTGATGAAAAAAACTGAGTCTGACAGGAAAGAAGCTTTCCTCAATGTTTTTGAGGAAGTTACACAGTCAGCCTCCTAGTTGTATAATTGGGATAATAGTAGTGTCTTCTCTAAAAGAAGTTGCAGTGAATCAGTAAGAAACTATATGTGAAATTTTTGAGCACCAAATCTGGCAGGAATAAGTATTCGATAAAGGTGAATTTCTACCTACTCTCTTTCCCTCATTCTTTTTCTCCATAAATTAAACTGAAGTGAAAAGTAGCAGAACTACACTTGAGATTTGTAATGGCTCACCTGACGGACCTCTCAGTTCATATCCATCTTTCAGATTGCCCATTGTATGCACATCTCTATTAACACAAATCGCAGGGAGTAGCATGACCTTCACTTGTTGACAGAGACATGGGTAGGCAGAACACAGGGATTAATGTCTCAATCATGAAGGAATTGAATGTTACCTGTGGGGTAGGGTGGCTCTGCCACCAGTATTGACCATACATCATCTCTGGAAATTAGCCTATCTTCACCAGAGTCATTAAAATGGAAACAAGTGCCTGTTCATTGACAATCACCTTCAAAGGGAAGGATGAAGGTCTAGCACAGTATATGTTGGGTGCATCCACATCTATAACCATGTTAATATTTGTGTTATTCTAACTCTGCCACTTGGCAAAGGTTGTAAGACATTGTGTTACATAAATGTGTTTGTGTATGTACTAGTTTCTTGAAAAACAGCAAAATAGAAGCTAATAGCTTTATTTGGAAATATAATGATTTCCAAATTCAAGAGTCAATGATCTGTTTCATATCCATTCTTTCTCACTTTAGTGCAACTTTATACATCATCAGGCATGTTGAATATGAAAATAATGACATGAACCCTAGCATTTATAGGTCCATGATAATAATTTTCAGCGGCATTATTGCTCACTAAAAAGATAGATAATTTTAATGTATGATTAATATATGCATAAGCTGATTCCTACCAACAAACTTTTGTTTTGCTCTTTGTTAAAGACATTGACACTAATCTAACCTTTGTTATTAAATCTATTAATCTAAATAATAGGTATCAGTAGGTAGAAGAGCCAAACACTAGACGTTTTATGTAAAATATGCTTATGTTTATACACATTAAAACAAGTATTTACACATTTATCTGTAAAATAAACTATTAATGAATAAGAAAAACAGAAACAACTGTAGTTATTGCCAGTAAGAAGAGACTTAACTTAAGGAATTATAAGCTATAGCATAAATACCTACTGCTTATAAGCATTATGTTGTTCTCTGGTCTGCTCTTGCTGCTAGCTTGACACCTGAGAATGGTTCCATTTGAATGACCATGGCAGGGAGGGAAGTTTAATTTCCCAGGGCCAAACTGGGTAAGAGCATTTGTGCTACTTCCAACTCTCACTGCCCATAGAAGCAATCTGAGAAACGATGTCAAATGAAAAGCAAAGAAATGGGGAAGAATCCCCGTCATCTGAATATCCCCATGGAGAAAAGCCCTCACCAAGCTGTATTGGATTTTGCATGAGCAAATGTCAACCTTTAACGGGACAAGCCACAGAGATTTGAGAGTCTTGTCTGTTGAGGCAGCTAGGACTCGTATAAAAATATTCACAGGCTTTAGAGAGGAAAGGTCGGGTTTACAATTCTTCGTGTTCAGAAAATCAGGAAACACAGAAACTACAGGAAATTGCCAAAAACGTGCTCAGCTACCTGTGAAACCAAACTGGGTGATCGGTAGGAACATACATGAAAGCTGTTGGCAAAAGCTTCTAGCTGGGTCTGTCAAGCTTACGGAACTGCTCACTTCGGGGGGCTCCTAATGGTTTATAGTCTATCATCTTTTTAAAGTAGCAGATGAATGGATATCATTGTCTAATCTAAACCATAATCCTACTAGCAGGGATTCTAGTAAATACAATATAATTCTGATGCTTTAAATCTCTATGGTATCAGAGAGGATGGAGAAGGAGAAGATGCTATAAAATTGCCAAAAAATGACATATGCTTAGCCAGATTATTGGGGTGATGTTATGTTCTAGTTTTCCTAGTACAATTGAATCAGGGTGATTTTTGACAGATTCCTGTTTTTATTCTCTCTCTCTCTCTCTCTCTCTCTCTCTCTCTCTCTCTCTCTCTCTGTCTCTCTTTCTTTTTAAAACAGATCTTGCTCTATAGTCGAGGCTGGTCCTGAACTCACTATGTAGCACAAGCTGGCCTCAAACTCACAGCAATCCTCCTGCTTCAGCTTCCCAAGTGCTAGTATTACAGGCATGCATCACCACACCTGGTTTGTTTTGGTGCTAGGGAATTGAACTCAGGGCCTTGCACTTGCCAGGCAAGTTCTCCAATCACTGTGCCATTCCTCCAGTCCCCAGATTTCTGTTCCAATCCCAAAACTTTCCATTTGAACTTAAAGTATATGGCCCTTTGCCTACTAATGACATTATAAATCTACTTCATTCATTTTCTCAGAAAACATGTATTAAGAATATACTAAGTGCTAATGATGTGTTAATCACTGGAGACATTGGTGAACAAATGTCCTGGTCCTACTCTTCCTGAAATTTGGAGTTCAGTCTTAGTGAATTAAGAAAGCCACACAAGGAAATAGGGATGCGGATGGAGCAGGGAAGATGTATTTGAAAGAAGTTGAGGAATTGTACCAATCTTGATAGATTATCATGGTAGTTAAGACCTTCAGACCTTTAAATCAGATTGTCTGGGCTTGAATATCAGGTCTATCATGTATGTGCTCTCCTAACTTGAGAAGTGACCAGTTAATCTCTGCCTCAGCTTACTATCTTAAATGAGGATATAATGCTCATAAGATTGTTATAAAAATTTTAATGTAACAAATTTTTGAGTACCTAATATATAATAAAACTCAGTAAGAATTTGTTGTGATTACAATAATAAAGAAGGAAAATGAAAAGTTTTGCGGTTTCCTTTACAGTGATTGAATATAAGCAAAGTATCTAAAGAAAATCCCAGGTTTCTGACTTAAGTGTCTTGATGAGTGGTTGTGCAGATGGCAAAGGAAGCTGATTTGTGTGAAGGAAATGATACATAGAATTTGAGTGGGTTATTGAAAGAGTAACACAGAGAAAAAAATCTTAAATGGGGGGAGGGAGAAAATAATTTGCAATTAGTTTGATTAGGTTGAGTTTGGGAGATTGTGGGGTATCCTAATGCCAGTGTCTAATAAACAGTTGAAGAGTTAGTGTAGGGACTCTGAGCAAGTTCTGAGCTGAAATCAAGATTTCTAAGTTGTTAGATCTAGATGGAACTAAACACCAAGAAAGCTTGGAGATGAAGAAAGATTCAGAGTAAGAAATGCAAAGGTCATTAACAGTCATCTCAGGTGATCAGTATTTAAAAAGCAGGAGAAAAGCCCATGAAACAATAGGAAGGAATAGCTGGAGAAATGGTAAGAGCCGTGCAGATGACCAGAAGGAAAACAAGCTCGATGAAAAAGTCACCAAAAAAACAGGGTAGAAAATAATGTTAACACAAGTCAAGAAGGTAAGAACAGAAATGAATTCCATGTACTCAGCAATTTGAGATTGTTGGTGACTTTAAAAAAGACTAGATCCGATGAGTCGGGAAGTGTAAGTCTGATCACAGTCTGAGCAGAAATCGAGGGGGGAATGAGATTGTGAGAATACAGGCCACGAGTTGTCCGCCTCGTACTGCGTGCACGTGACTCTGAAGGAACGGATCAGCTGGGAGCTGGAGGCTTTTATGAAGCAGAGCAGATGTGATCATTTGATCCCAGAATAGCATGAACTGTCTCCATACCCGGAAAAGTTTTCTTTTACATGATGCTCAAAGTCCTTGACATTGCAAGGGGTTTATTATTCTATTATTCACTGCATGGTAAGTATTCCAACTCAGCTTTATACTCACAGGTTGATACCATAGATAAGACATAAAAATCTGTCTTCTAACAAACTTAAATTAGAATTTAATTTGATTTTACAAGTCTTTGGGGAATATATTTTAAGGTTTAAATACATATTCTTATGTAGTATATGAATAAATAGTGCTCTTAAATTTTTAGTCTTACAAACATAAAATTCTTTTACAGATTATTTTTGTAATTGGTTTCTTTATTCAGCCAATTGCCTGTGCTTAAATGCGGTTGGTCTCTTTGACTCTGTTTTTCATGCTATCTCGCAGCTTTCCTAAAGAAAAATTTTAAATGATTGGATCATGTTGTTGGAGGAGGTACTGAATGATACTTCTTTGCAAAAACCTTAACATACCTCCTCGGAGGTTCGGTTGGTTTATTGACTAGAACCGAGTCAGTTTGCTACTAGTGGAGCAAAGTAGGCCACCATCTGGAAATACTCTACCAGGAGGAGTCCTGGCCTTGTTTGTAAAAAGTCCCATGTCCCCCATCGCTCACCTTCAGTCTTGCTAGGGAATAGAGATTGAGAATTTATAACTATGTCGTAATTCTGTACTACAGCCTTTCATCTGAGATCTTCTGTTTTGAAAATCTCTTCAAGTATTTTCTTAGCCTCAAGGGAAACGTTTTCCCCAGAGATACCTCAGTTTTGATCAAAAGCATTCACGAGTCCCATTTTAGTTTTTTTTCTCTACCAATTAAGGTCTCTATAGCTGGATAGATTAAAGCTCATAAAGTTGGTTCCATGGGTTTATTAAAAAACTCACTTTAGCTGGATGAGTCGAAGTTTTCATATAGACAGACCCTTAGGGAGCTAGGAAAAGGTTATTTTCCTCCCAAGAGTTCAAGTCCTATAATTTAATTTTCCTCTGGTTTTGACCCAGCTCAGATTTATGCTGACTTTATTGTGTAACATAGCCTATCCATTTCAGTTAGAGTTGGTCTCCAGGTCAGTTGTTCCCACTGACCTAGACATTTCCAAATTGTTCTCATTTTAATGGCCTTCATGTTTGTGTTTATGGCCTCATCATAATGATATTAAAGATTCTGCCTCTGTAATTCCAAATAACATTAATTGAGAATGCATCTTTGATATAAGGTAAGGTTTTCAAGAGAAAACCCCTTCTTAATGAATGTATCCATTGACATAAGACTTCTGATTTCAAAAAAATTAAATATGGAAAGCATATGTTCTTGGAATTGAGAAGATACAGCAATATCCATGGTCATTGTAATTGAATGAATCTTCTTATTTGTGGGACTCAACTTTACTTAACACTCATCTGTCTGTTCTTCATTGCTTCCTGTAACTTTCAGTTATTGAGAATAGTCCTAACCTCTTTTGCTAAGTCATAGATGATTAAGACTATCTGGTGAAAGTGCTTTTTGGATTTGGCCAAGTGAGCCTTTATCATATGTTTTAATATAATATATGTCTTTAAAAGACTCAATGTTTTTCTCTAAATAATTTGAAGCCAAAATTGAGAAAAATAGGAGATACATGGCAACTTCTTAGCCAATTTCCATTCTCTCTACCTCCTATTCGTACTATTACGACAGTCTTGGATTCAAATCATGGTCTTTGCACCGAGCAATATTTCCAACCCTTTGGTATTTTGTACTTTGAGATGAGGTCCTGATAATTTGATAATTTTTCTCAGCTGCCAAACTTGCTATCTTCCTACCTCAGTCTTCCAGGATGCTGGGATTATAGACATATGCCATCATGCCACCATTGCTGGCAGCCCAAATTCTTAATGACTATTCTATGATACTTCATGGAAAAAGAGCTCTTATGGAAAACTACAGCATTTTTTCTCCTATGGGATTGTATTTTTAGAACATCTGGGTTGAGAGAATTCTGATCCATAGACTAGCACCTGGTTGTTTTCAACATGCATGACTTTCTAGACCCATACGTGGTCAAAACCATCCAAGCTGCACTTTCTTAGTCAGTCTGGTTGTCACTGTGTCTATTTCTGGGGTAACCAGAAACTCTTCAGACTTCTGAGGCATAGAACTTACCTGTCTTTTTTGTATAATCCTAGGAATTTTTGGTTGCCAGAATCTAAAAGTCTTCTCAAGCTCTCGGTAGATTTGAACCCTTACTTTCTCTTAGAAAAGATGCTGGTTCTACTTTTGAATTCTGTAAGTTTCTTCTGTAAGAATAAAAGATGTGCTTTCCATCTGGGTTGCATAAGAGACATCCCCAGAAGGCCACACTTTATTGGTCTTCATCAGACAAGTCGTGCAACTATGGACACACATTCTTGGCTTTAGTTCACTCAATACAGTTCTCCATGGTGATTTTCCAAACAGAAAAGGACAGAAATGTCATACTGAGGGAGAGAGTGAATAAGAATTTTCATCAGATAATCCAATTATTCCCAAATTTCCACTTGGGAAAGTCTTTTTTAACATCATATGAATCAATGATTTATGTAGGGCAAAAATTCTAGAGAAACAGAACAAATAAGTCACTCAGAGAATAAGAGCTGTAGTAAGCCTAGGAATCTTCAGAGAGTTTACAGAGTTGACTGGTCTTGTGGTTTACAAGCCTGGCTTACATCCCCACACAGTGGCTTAATTTCATTAGTATGGAAGCTAAGATAAGACTATTTCATTGGTGGACACCTCAATGAAATAGTCTTATCTTAGCTTCCATACTAATGAAATTAAAGCAATTACACACCCTGAATTTTGTGGAGGAGCAACTGAAGAAATTAATGTGAGAACCTTTTCAACCATCTCAAAGTAGTATGTGCAGGTTTAACTATTAACCTGAAGTTTTTGTTTCAGGTAAATACAATTGGAATTTAATTATTTTTGCTCTATATTCCAGGATTTAAAACACTATAAGCTCCTGTATACTTCTAGGGAAGCCTGAATGTCTTGGCCTCTCCTTCAACTATAACTAACCCTGATACACTTTGAGGCCCCTTCACTGGATTCTCACTGTGCAGTTACCTCATCCCCATACCCTAGTAACCTGGTGCTACCTAATTCAATCTTCAGTCAGATTTGTTCGTTGCCAAGTGAATTCAATGACAGAAAGGTTCTGTAAGGACCTAAGATGAGCATGATTTCATACAGACATCATTTTGGAAATGGGACTTTTAAATCGCCTGTTCTTCGCTGTGCCTAAGTGAAGGGAAGTAATTCCCGTTGTTAGGAGGGATGTTTTGGAACATCTACGTTGAACCTCATGCTCTACTCAGTAGTATTACATGTGGCTAACTACCATTGTCATTATCATCTACTATATAAGATTTAGGCAGAACTCTTGGTTGTGTTGAAAAATAGGTTGGACAACCACGTAGAGTGGAAGGCAGACCCTGGTGACCTCAGGGAAGGTACCCATCCTCCCTGAGCCACCTGTCCACCAGACTTAAAGACCAGGGTAAACTGTAATTGTGGTGAGCCTAGGCAGGAAGGAGCTGGTGTTGGTGTGCAGCTCTGAATGATATGCAATGGAGAAATAAATCATAACCACAGGACTTGGCGGAAGTTGTCTCGTCCAAACACAGGAAAATTCTTTGGACTCTCAAGTCACTGTAATCATTCTTTATAGGTATTTTGGACCTGGAATTTGTTTCTTTGTTTTGTTTTGGTCTTCTTTATTGTTATTGTTCGTTGGTTCCTGCATTTCTTTCTCTCTTGAGTATTTCTGTCTATTCTCTTTTGAAAGACTTTCTATATAACCTAGAGTGATTTTTCTCTCCATTGTGTTTATCACTTTCCCTGTTTAACCTTTTTTCTGTCATTGTTCCTTAAATACATTGACATACTCCTGGTCTTTGATGAAAGTTCTGGCTGGCTTTTTCATATCTTTCATGTAACAATTAAAAAAGCAATATTCAACAAAGAAGGACTTCAGGGAGCGATAGTGAATACTCTGAAAATGCCTGGCTCCAAAAAAAGGCAGAAACAACTTGTCCGAACTACTGGAGAATGGGAAGACAAAGTGAGAAACTGTAAGAGTTAGAATCGTGGGAGGAGTGCAGAGTCTGTGGAGAACAACTTCTCCAGGAGAAAGACAATCATATCTAGTACCAGGCTGAATGTGTCCTGAGAATGGAAGCAGCAAGAACAGAAGAAAAAAAAGATGTATTCAACTATCAGAACAGGAGAAAACAAAGACCTGATGGAGTGTTGAACACAACTCCAGGCTGAGAGAGCATTTTTGGAGTCAGAAAATGCACTGTGGGAAGTTGAGAAGCAAAAACTGAGGCTGAAGGTTTAAGTTCTCCCAGAATTGTATCAAGGAAATGGAATGAGACTCCACCACAAGTTAGCAGCAGTAGAAAGGTACTGGTTGGAACAAAAGGAGAAACTCTCCAAAGTGGATGCAGAGTTGAGCCTTGCAGCTTCAGGGCTGGGGTTCTATGGAACACGGGCCAAAGATCTCCAGAAAGAACTGGCGAGAACCATCCATTGTTACCAAGGACAAGTGACTTCTTACCAGAGGGCAGCACATCGTAACTGGGTGGCCACTTTCACTGACAAAAGAATCCTTGATGAAAGGTCTAGATTCTAACAGGAGCCGGAAGAGTGGAGACTCAGTTCTGATAGTTTAAGTCACCCTCCCAAGCAAGCAGCTCCTGACACCAGCTTTCTGTCTCCATCAGAACAGGAACCTGGAGTAATGATGTCTCTACCAAGCCACCTGATCCTCCGCTAGCTCCTCTTCCTCTACAGAAGACACACAGATTTGACTTGAAACCCAGCTGACTGTGTGGACGAGCAGAAGCATAAGTATTAATGTATCTTCTCAGGATTCAGAATGTGAGCCCTCGTCTCCAGGCAGGGAACCTGCTGGAAATGGCACCAAAGATTATCTTGGTCATTCATATAATATCCCCCCTCACTTGTCTCCCCCTCAGTAAAACAAAGCATCTGGCCTAGCCTTGTCCTTCAAGGAGGAGGGACTTTTTCATGTACATGGCCTTTGGAGGAGGGCCGCTTCTTCCTCCACCCAGTCATCCGCCCACCCCAGCAAACATGCATGGAGCTGACTCCCACTGCTTTCCATCAGAACATTTTCCTGGCCCATGTCCGCAGTTCACAGTAAGGAACATCTCTTCACCATGGTGTTTCCGTGTTATCATCCTCCAAGTTCTGGAGTAGCTCCCTCATCTCTGCCTTCTGAAAGAATTCCCTTTGGGGTTGATTTCACTTCCCAAGGAGCCTGCTACTCAGCCAACAGCACAGCAAGAAAGGAGAAAAGAGTTTTGTTCCCCATTGCAAAGCCATTTTGACTTACCTCCTCTTTTCAGTTTAAGTTACCCAACATTCTTTTAGTGATTAGAGTTTTGTTCAATTTCAAGTTTAATAGAATTATAAATCTGAAGATACTATGTTGTTAAATAAATATACTTTAAATATAAAAACAAATCCACAAGTTGTCAGTCTATATTAAATGGAGTTAGTAAAAGGAAATAAAGGGCATACTGTATGGCCAGAGTGACCATTCGCACACTAACCCTCCTTTGGGCTGCCTGCAAGTGAGCATAGTTCCAAGGTGAGCACAAGGTTAGTTTCTCAACTGGGCTCAATGACAATCTTGCTTAAAAATCATGGGAAGTTTAGTGAATAAAGTCCAACACCCCTGGTCCTTGGCTCACAGAGATTTTCTCTAGCTGTTGCTTATGCCCCTAGGGACCAGACTGAGCTAAAAGTGGTCACACCAAGTACTGTGAGATTTGGCAAGAAAATGTTTGAAGTTGATTAGTTTTGAGTCCTCAAGGACTTGGTGGATAAGAAAAATTAAGGTCAAGTAACTAGATCCAGTGAGTCTTATGACAAATTTAAGAATTAGGATATAAAAACTGTAACCCACAGATATGTTTTGGGAGGTGGGCAAGGGGAGGGGATATAGATGTTTTCTCCCCTTCCAAAAAAAAAAAAAGACTAAAATTTTAGAGCTAAATGTAGAAAAAACCTGCACACTCTATTCTGTGGCAGTTCTGAAAACTCCAGAGTAAAATATAGTGATTAAAGAATATCAGCCTCACAGAATTCCTAATATGTATTCTATTTTTGTTCAGTATTTCTTTTTGTTTCCGTTTTAATTTTGAAAAACATGAGAAATTTCTCTAATATTTTCTAGTTCTTCTTAACTAAGGCAGCTGAGATCTTTGATGCTCTTAATAAATAGGGTTGTACAAACCTGTCAAAAAGCCTTCAAGATAAGAATAAGAAAATGCACAGCAAGGTGGAAACATAAGAATGGATGAAGGACAGGAAAGCGGATGCACCCTGAGACCATCAGGCTTAGCGAAATGACTCAGACTCAGGTTAACTTTCATACTGTTTCTCTAAGATGAGGAAACCAGACCATAAAAGGTGAAAGAGCAAATTGAACGGTGATAGTAGAAAAGAAGAAGATGGATTTTGTTGAGAGGAAAAGAAATACAGACAATGAGAGGGCCTTGGCAGAGGGAAGGGAGGCAAGCATGATCAAGAGAGGATGCATGTTGTGCACTAAACTGAACGTTACTGTGTGTCACGAATATATACTAGTAATAAAACATGTTAGTATGGAACAATTTGAGGAAAAATATGGATTAAGGGCTTAGTCGAGGAGGGAGTGGAATAGGATATCCTGTTAACAGCTTTCACAGTCTTAGCAAGAAGGGTGAGATACAGTAAAGGAAACACTGTAATGGATCAGCTTAGAAGACAGAGTAGTTCTGGGAAGTGAAAGTTTCTGTAGGAAATTTGGAAAGCTTTCAGAGTCTGTGAAAACCAAAACAAACCAAAAATATACATATAGTGTTAATGAGATATTTTGATATAAGTATACATTGTGAGAAGATTAAACAAGTTAATTAATCTGTCACCTCACACATCTATTTTGTGGTAAAAATGTTCACATTTTTTCAGCAATTTTCAAGTAAATAGTACATTATTATTGTTTACGATCGCAGCATTTTACAATAAATCTGCAGAACTTATTTACTTGGTCTAACTGAAACTTTATACCCTTTGGCCAACATCTCTGCAACCTCTCTTCCTCCACATCCACCCCCAGTCTCCTGTAACCACCATTCTACTCGCTGCATCTCTGATTTCCTCCTTCTCTTTTTTCTTTTTCTTTTGTCTTTCTTTCTTTTTTGATTCCTCATATACATAAGATCATGTGGTATTTGCTTTTGTCTTCTTGGCTGATTCCACTGGATGTCTTCCAGACTCGTCCATGTTATTGCAAATGGGAGATTTCCTTTTTTTAAAGGCTGGATAGTGTTCTGTAGCCAGTACATTTCATCCTTTCTTTACCCATTCATTTACCGATAGACACTTAGGTTGATTTCATATAATGGTGACTATAATTAATGCTGCAATGAGTATGATTGTGCAGATGTCTCTTTGACATGCTAAGAGCAATTTTTTTATAAATATCCAGGAGGAAGTTGCTAACTCATATAGTATTTCTTCTACTACCTTCTTTTAGGATCCTCCTCTGTTTTCCATAGTGTTGGCACTGTTCACACTTCTTCAAGGGGATTTAAGCATTGTCATTTGTCCATGTCCTCAACATCATATTATCTTCCTTCACCACATACTAAAACTAATCAAAATCCTCAACAGGATACTGACAAAGAGAATTCAACACATTCTTACAAAGATCATACCAGTGATCAAGTTGGCTTCATCTAAGATACTTGGATGGTTCAACACATGTAAATTAATTAATATAATACATCACATAAAAGTAGGGCAAAAATCACATGATCAACTCAATACGTGCAGAAAAAGCCTTTGACAAAATCCAACATCCATTCATGAGAAAAAAAAATTAACCAAAATAGGTAAAAAAGGACCTTATGTCAGGCTGATGAAGCCATTCACACTAAGCTTAGTGCTAAGATCATAATAAATAGGGAAAACTGAAAGCATTCCCCCTTAAGTTAGGAACAAGAATGAGCAGTGCTGCTCATTCTCACTGCTTTTCTTGAACATAGTACTCAAAGCTCTAGCCAGAGAAATAAGACAAGAGAATGAAATAAAGGGAATACATGTTAGAAAGGAAGAAGTTAAGTGACCATTACTTGCAGATGGCATAATCCTTTACATAGAAGGCCTAAAAATTCCAGTAAGTTGCAGGATACAAAATTTACACAAAATTAATAACATTCCTATATACTAATAATGAAATTACTGAGAAAGAGGTGAGAAA
Source organism: Ctenodactylus gundi (assembly GCA_004027205.1). Lineage (NCBI taxonomy): Eukaryota > Metazoa > Chordata > Mammalia > Rodentia > Ctenodactylidae > Ctenodactylus > Ctenodactylus gundi. The sequence continues at coordinate 394,113 of PVKB01001449.1, read as the reverse complement.
AGCAATCTCACTCTCAGTAACCCACCTCAAAAGTTAAATACCTATGAATGAGTCTAGCCAAGCAAGTGAAGGAACTCTACGATGAAAATGACATTACACTGAGAGAAACTGAAGAGGACACTAGAAAATGGAAGGCATCCCTTGCTCCTGGATAAGCAGAACTAATATTATCAAAATGTCTATGCTACCAAAAATGATTAATAGATTCAACGAAGTACCTACCAAAATACCAACAGTATTTCTCACAAAACTAGAAAAACCTAAAATTCATATGGAACCAAGAGACCCAGAATAACCAAAGCAACAAGACAAAATCAAATGACATCATGATTCCAGACATCAAGAAATATCACAAATCAAGTGATTTTTTAAAAGTATGGTATTGGCACAAAAGCAGACAGGAGGACCAATGAAACAGAACTGAGGATCCAGAGACAACTAAGTATGAGCACCCATGGACATCTGATCTTCAACGAAGTGTCCAAAAAACATATAGAGGAGAAAGGACAGCCTCTTTGACAAAAGGTGCCTGGTGGACTGGTTGTCTAGATCCATACCTCCCACTCTGTACTGATACCAAGCATTCAGAAATAGCAATGTTAATAACAAGGCTTAGAAACACTGAGCCTGCTAGGGCACAAAATAGGTAGAATGCTTAAAGACATAGACGGGGTTAAGGACATTCTCAATAGAAGACCTGCGGTGCAAGAAATAACAGCAAGAATTAACAACTGGGATCATATCAAATGAAAAAGCTTCAAAGAAAGAATTGATAGAGGAGCTGGAGGAATGTTCAAGGCACTCTCCTAGCAAGTGCTAAGTCAAGCGGTAAGTACCTGAGTTCATTTTCAGGAGTACATAGGCCGGACATGGTGACACATGCCTACTGTAATCCCAGCACTCAGGAGGCTGAGACAGGAGCATCGCTGTGAGTCCAGCCTGGGCTCCATAGTGAGTTCAAGCAAGACCCCGTCTCCAAAAAAAAAAAAAAAAAAAGGAGAGGAAAATTTTTGCCACCTACTCCTTGGACAAAGGGCTAATATCTAAATATACAAAGCACTTAAAATGGACTTCTCAAAATAAATGATCCAATTAAGAAATGAGCAACTGAAATGAACAGATAGCTCTCAGAAGAAGAAATACAAATGACTAACAAATGGGTTTTTAAAAACTCTCGTTGTCATTAGTTATTAGAGAAATGAAAATCAAAATCAAAACAACACTGAGGTTCCATCTTACCCCAGTGACAGTGGCTGTTATCAAGAATGGAAAAAACAGATGATGGCGAGATTGTGGTGAAAAAGGAACCTTTCTCCATTACTGGTGGGGCTATAAATCGGTACAATCATTATGGAAAGTAGTACAGAGATTCCTCAAAAAAAATTAAAAGAATTATTCCAGACGATCCAGCTAGACATTTCAGGATATCTTTCCAAAGGAGTTAAAACATCATATGACACAGAGATATGTACATACTCATGTTGATAGCAATGCAATGCATAGTTGCTAAGTCATGGAGGTTGCCAAAATATCCATCCACATATGAATGGGTAAAGAAAATGTAGTACATATACACAATGGAGTACTACTCTGGCATAAAGAAAATTTCAGTTTTTTGTAGGAAAATGGATGCACCTCGAGACCAGTGAAGTGAATCAGACACAGAAGATTCAATACCAGATTTCTCTAATATGTGAAATCCAAAGTACAAGTATGTAATACAGCCTAGCAAGAGAGATGGAAGGAAATCAGAAGATAGATGGATTTTCAGAAAGGAAAAGAGGATGAGGGAGGGAATAAGAGAGTGAGAGAGGAAGGGGAGTGAATGTGAAATTGATGCTATGTGTATGTGCACCAACTTCTCAAGTTTAATGCAACTGTTGTATATTGCAAATACCAATAAAAATAATAACTTTTGGGAAAAAGAAAACCAGTAATATTGAATTTTTAACCTTAGACATGGGATTGTACAATTCATTTGGGATTTAACTATCTTGTCATCTTTTTAAATTAATTTTCCTCATTCATTTTTATTATGTTGAAATCCAACACTGTCCTTTGAAATATCAGTGGAAAAGCTGATGATTAAAAAGTACAGTTAGGGAAGTTACAGGACTTAATTTAAAATACATGAAGGAACTCCAATGAAATTATAACCAATCATATCCTAAATGCATAAAATAGTCAAATAAATCAATAAGAAAGAAATCTCAGGAGGGTAATAAATTAATAAAGGCCTGAAATAAATAATTTGAAAGAACTCTCAGTAGGAAATACATGCAATTTGGACAATAAAATTACATTTTAGCATTTTAAATTAGTGATTTAAAACATTCAAAATGGTGGTAAGAACAAAACAAAAATACATTTTTATACACCAGGGGAAAATAATTTGATGCCAACTACTTGGAAAGCAATTTAGCAATATATATCAAGAGCCATAAACGTAAAACTGACAAATTTTGGACAAATTTTACTTCTCATAATGTGTACTCAAAAAATTCAAAGGTTTGCAACAGATTTATATTCATTCGAAAGTAGTCATTTCAATGTTATTTTTTTGAGGATAAAATAAATGAAAACTGCAGGAGATAAATGTTAAAATTTGCTTCATTATTATGATGGAGTAATTTGCAGACAATACAAATACAAGTTTAGTGGGATTGAAGTGACAGGTAAATATGTACATTATAATATGGAATTTAAAATGTATATGTGTAACGAATCCAATTTAAGGAAATCAAAAGAGCAGCAAACAAAAACGTTGAAAAAGTTAACTAAGTTTATCTCTTTTTAATAGAATTTTAATTTGTTAATTTTATAATTTATCTCTGATGAAAATGGTTTCCTCTATTTTTAAAGGATAAGAAAATTTATTTTTTTTAAAGAAAGAAAAAATATTTTCATAGCTACTTATTACGGGAATGGCGAAGGGGCCGGTACGAATGTGGCTTTGTCGGGAAAGCATGTGATTTTTTTTTACTGTAGCAATTATTTGTAATCATTTCATATGGAATCACTTGGATTCTGTTTAGAATAGCCAGCAAAGGCAATTTCTCCAAAGATAACATGAGAGTGGAAAAGATATGCAGAGAAGCTTTTATCATAGCTTTGGTCCTAATGTACTCTACGCAGGTATTTGACGGGCTTTGACATGTTAACTGCATATAAACGGCACTAATTACCAACCAACTTTCCCTCTTCACTGACAGGGGCATCAGTTTAATGGGATGAAGGCTGAACTTGTGAGTGTGTGTAGAGCAATGATTAAGGCTCAGTCCGTAGACTTTCAGAGATAATCTTTTCCCCTCCCCAGAGAACTATTTATCCTCACATATGTGCACATTGCTGCTCTGAATAATGTGAACTTAAAACAAAAAAGACCTCTGTCCACGATATGGGCTGCACGACATGCAGTCAACAGTGTCCGAGGTCCCTCTGCAGCTTAGCGTCCTGACTACTTTCCCTAAAAGAAGTATATGACAAGGGAAGCACACTCTGACCCTTTTGAATGTTGCCTCTTCTTAGAGGCCTTCTGGTCTCTCTGAGCAATGTCTGTCAACGGCCTGCAGTCCTTGGGCCTGTTGGCTCTGAGGGGCCATCTGTGTTTGCCAGGCCCTCTGAATTTCAGCACAGGTGAGGAAACAGTTTTGAAAACAAAAAGATTGTTAAATTTTACAAAGGAATAGAAATGAGATTAAAATGGGATGTAGATAATTTGCCCTTCTTGAGAAACTTTTCCAGTGCACATCCTGATATTCCCTAGATTTACCATAACCGCACTCAGAGGGAGGATCAGGAGCTGTGTCCGTACGGTCAGAGGACTCTGTTCCTTTTACATCTTTCGTCGCCAGTAAATAGAACTATTGAGAATTGTCCAGTGCAAAGCCCATTTCTGGCTGCTTTAAATACTTGTTCCTTTTAAAAATTTCTGCCTCTTATTTCTTAGTTTGTACTGCTTGGCTGACCCTATCTTATACGGGTCGATTATTGCTGTCTCCTTCTTAGAACCCTGGAATCATACCAGATACGGTAATAAAAACAAAATAATTAAAGAGTAAAAATAGCAACTGCATTCCTGATGTGTTATTCTGCCAACCCTTGCCAGCAGCCCAGGAGGACCCAGGTGCACCGGGATCCTACCAGAAGCAGAGCAGCAGGCACTGCTGATGGACAGGCTCTGAAGAAAGCCTTTTGTTACCTGACTTCAGTGGCAAGTTTCGGGCTCATTCTCCTATGTCGAATAGCTGAAACTTGTCTTTAAACTAGAGCACATGGGGGCAGAGATTCTTTTTTACTTTGGCAACCTAAGTATGTGAGAAAAAAAGCTGCTGCAAAATAATGGGAAAGTGTGAAAATGCTTTATGAAAAACATAAAAGAAAACCAGAGGAAAGAATAGTTGGCTTTAGTTATTACAGAGCACACTAGTGTTCCCAGACCTGCCTTTTCCCACCCCTCCAAAGTTTGTTGTTTGAACAGTTTCTTCTCAAGAACTCCAAACTGATCCACAGTACACCGACGTCTATAACAACTGGTACTTGCATGTCAGGTTTCTATAAAAAGAGAAACAAACATCCATTCGATTTGGGGTTTTTACACAACAGTTTTTCTGTGGCTTAATTTTTGGCATCTGTGCTAACAAAAGCTGGGTGGTGTTTTCACTTAGATCTGAAAGTGCTAATGTCTTCCCACATGCCTCTAGCAGCCAATAACAGCAGGCTCACCTGCAGGAATGCCATAGGTGTGACCCAGGAGAAAGTGACTTGCTCCAGTGCCACCGAGCGCTTGCATGCCTTCTGACATATTTTAGGATGCAACTACTTGACAGTGTCTTCAGAAAAATCCTTTACCTACTCAAAAGCCAAAGTAGAGTATTATTTCTGAAATGACAAACGTGTATAAATTTTTGAAGTGGATTGTGATGTCTCTGAAAAACTAAGTCAACCAGAAAAGTTTTGCTTTAGAACATACGGTGGTGTAATTCTTGAAAGAGAACCTCATTTTGAGCAACAGCAAGCATTTCTAGATGAGAGAAGAAATTATTATTACTGATAATCAAGACAGGCTATCTTTGTTATTTGGCAACTTCAGGGAGATGAACTAAGTTTTCATGCTATAGAGAAGGAGGCTGTGAAATCCCAGGATAAATCGAATTTGTATAACATTTAGTGTACATTTCTGTTAGAAATGAGCTATTATTGTGACTCTGGAGCTATTATTTAATGCTGGGACAAAGAAAAAATCTGGCTAACATTAGTCACTTAACTGAGAAAACTCTAGGTTCAAAGCCAACAAAGAATAAATGAACATTGCTAATGTGCAGAGTACCTCAACACATGTGGGTTGGGGTTTTAGGGTAGGAAACAATCTTCCATCTTTTGGCACCTTCTTTTAGTTCAAGGTTTGAGGAAAAGGCATACTTTGTTTTTAAAAAAAAAAATCTAATGTCATTTGTCCTTTGAAGAATTTAAAGAAAACACATATTTGCTCAGAGCAGTTTGATGCCTTGTGCTATGGGTTCCCCACTACAGAAATAGATTTAAGCAGCATGAGGGTGAATCAAGCCAAAGACGGTGGGGAAAGCTAGAATCAGCAGCTAAGTAGTCTCTGAAATAATGTGTCAATTAATGCTTGGCCATTTGGGGATGTGTGTTTATACAAGTGTAAACAAATGTGCCTTCAACTTAGGACCAGGGTGAATCCAGAATCAAAAAAAAAAAAAAAAATAGCTCTTGCCTGACTAGCTTCTAGCAACTATGGTGCATCGGCTGGTGCCTCAGAGAGCCAGGCCAGCCTGATCCCTTCCTGTCAGGGTTTTCTGCTTGTGCCAACGACTGGCTCCGGCATTCTCTCTACTGAGTCCCTGATTCTTTCTGTTTCATCTTCTCGACAATGAATCCCATTTTTCCTACAATGGAAGTGGATGCCAGGCCTAAGGAGTGAGTGTGCCTTGCTGACAGCTTCTCCTAGCATGAAGTTCAGTATGTGACACTGTAAGATGTGCATATCCTTTCTTAAGTTTATGACAGTGCTATGTGTAGTCACACATTTTCATCTGAGGAGTTTTTATTGATGTAAAAAAGATGATCTTTTTTTCCTATGTATTCCTCAAGAAGAAACTCAATTTGCAATCAGGCTTTTGTCACTTGAAATGACAGACCGTCTACGTTACAGCTGTATTATCGTCTGTATCTCGAGTCATTTATTCTCTGGATTTTCTGATGTCCCAATTGCCATTCATTCATTCATTTATTCATTTAGTAAATCAGTCTGGTGAGGGACACACAGGCCGAATGAATTGGAAGGATACATCTCTTACCAGCATGGTGTGCACAGAGTATAGTTGGAGAGGGGGACGGTATCACTCACATCACAAGGACCTAAAATCACAAAGTAACTTGCATAATTTCTGTGATTTTTACCACTCATAAGGTGACAGTTTTGATTGCTGTGTTGTGTCTTGTGCCTGCCTTCATAAAATTCTTTTCTTTCATTTTGCTTTTGTCTTTGTATTTCTGGGGAAGATTACATTGGTAACTTGAGAGATTAGCAGGTGGAGTTACTGATAGGGAGATGTGAGAGATGGTCTGTTCTTCTGTGATGCAGCCTTGTGACTTGACTGAGGTGAGTGGCTACTTTAGAAAGCTGTTCAGTTACTTTCACTTTGCCACTGAAATCCAGTCTGTGGTCTACCTATGTCGTACCACTTACCCTAATTTATTGTTGTTGTCAGACGACAACATTGAGGATGTTCTCAGTGTAGGAGGCCTGAGAGAGAGTAGTCTAGTTGAAAACAATAGACACTGCAGAGGAAAAAACTAGACTACCTATGTTGATGTTCAGCCTAGAGCGTTGACCAAGTCTTAGACATTGCTCGGGTTGCGTATGTTCGATCTTTGTTTCCATATCTGTAACTTGAGAATAATGCCGTGACGTGCTACCACACTCTCAGGTTAGATAGGATTGTTGCGCATTTTAAATGAGATGATGTCTGGCGTAATGTTAAGCATACCGATTCCTTCACTGTCTGGCTTCACCTCCTTCCCAGTCAGCTGCTGTTTCTAACACAGAATTGGAGCAGTTGTATACCTTCCCAGTAACATGATCACACCCTGCCCTTCTTCTGAATCTATTCCTAAGCTCAATTAGTTTCTACTCTGTTATAATTTCCCTCTGCTGAATATAGTAAAAGTCTGGATGCTTATTTTTTAAATGTCATTTTTTTTGGAGCTGGGGGCATACCCCAGTAGTTAGAGTGCTTACCTAGCAAGCACAAGGCCCAGTGTTTGATTCACCAGCAGAACATAAGCTGGGAATGGAAGCACATGCCTATAATCCCAGCACTTGGGAGGCTGAGGCAGAAGGATTGCTGTGTGTTCTGGGCCAACCTGGGCTACCCAGTGAGCTCAAGAACAGCCTGAACTACAGAGCATGGGTCTCTTTCTCTTTCTCTCTCTCTCTCTCTCTCTCTTTCTCTCTCTCTCTCTCTCTCTCTGTCAAAAGTCATTTTTACTTAGAAGAAATTAAAGCCCATAAGAAGTCATTTATCTTCCGACATGGTTCATTGTTGATGACAATAATTTACATCATTTTCCACAATAATATTGACTGTACAGTTTTCTTGACTTTTTTTAGTTTTCTTGACTTTTGAAAAGCCCTATGATTCTGTTCATTAAATGTATTTTGTTGATTTAACTAGATGCTAGGCTTACAATTTTTGAGACTCCTTTTTTAGTTTTTCTGGAGTTCAGTCCTGTGAAATACACTGAGTCTCAAGCAACTCATCTGAAGGATGTTATTCTTCTTTGTCTCCTACTTATTTAAAATTAATGACGATCTTTTGGATCTAGCAATTAAAGATTTTGTCATTCCTGTTACTGTATATCTGCACGTTCCAATGTTGTCTTAATCCCTAATTACTTATCTCCATCAGCTAGAAAATGTTCTTTGCATTGATCTCATTGATCTCATTGACAGATGTTGATATCAGGGAAATGGACTCATTGCTGTGACTTTAACCAGCTAACTATGGTTTGAAAGCCTTTGAAACTGGTTTGCAGGAAGAATTTGGAAAGGTTTGAAGATGCCAGCTACAAAGGACTTAGAATACTGTGAGCTGAGCTTGGTGAGAGATCCTGGTCAGAGCTCCGAAGATCAGAATCCTAATTAGAAGTAGTGGATTATAAAAGCTGGGGTCAAAAAGTTTCAGATAGGTATGAGGACTTTACTGTCAGTTGGTCTAAAAACACATGCATGCTACACTCTGAAAAAAAAAGGTGTGTTGACATTTTCCCCTTGTCCAGAGACTTAGAATAAAACTGAGATTAAGAGCCGTGGTCTGCTTAATTTGGCAGAGGAAATTTCAAAATAACCCAATGTTTATACTGCTACATGGGTACTGCTTGTAGATTTTAGCCAGCTCTACATCAAGAAGCAGGAGAAAATAGAAAATATGATTTTTAAAGAAATTAACATTAAAATGAAGCCAAGTACTTATACTCAAGACTATAAAAAAGGCACCTTGAGGATGTGTCATAAGTCAACAAGATCTCACCGTTTACCAGTTAAAGGGTGAAGAGGCAAAGGATCTTGCTCCAGGAATAGTAACCCAGGAGCTGGAGGAATAGCACAGCAGTTAAAGCCCTTGCTTAGCAAGTCCAAGGCCTGAGTTCAATTGCCCAGTACTACATAAGCCAGGTGTGGTGGCATACACCTGTAATCCCAGCACTCGGGAAGCTGAGGTAGGAGGATTGTTGTGAGTTTGAGACTAGCCAGAACTATATAGTGAGTTCAAGACTAGCTTGGACTACAGAGCAAGACCCTGTCTCAAAAAAAAAAAAAAAAAAAAAAAAAGTTTGCTGGGGTTTAGCCATTTAAGAAGTCAGAGGCCCTGGCAGTAATTGCCCAAGGGGGCCGAGCTACTGGTGAACCTTGGCAACATACACACAGTCCTGGCTTTATAGGCATGCGGAATGCAAAAGTTGTGGAATCACAGAGACTTAACACCCAGATTTCAGAGGAAGGCTTTGGAGGCCAGGCAGTGTGCCCGTAGGGGGCAAAGCATGAAGTTGTGAAGGAGAAGCCTTAGGTGCAATGGAGACTCCAGAAATTTGGAGATGCCAGACAGTCAAGTTGTCTGCTGAGGAAGGTTATGAGCTATGAGCAGAACCGTCACAGAGGCAATGTTACAGGGGTGGGGCTACCCAAGCCCTTTAGGACTCACATCACGCCACAGCGTGCCCAGTCTGCTGAACACAGAGCTACAGAATTTAATGGAACTGCAGGATTTGTGTATTATACTTCTGGTTTCATGCCTGCTTTGGACTGATTGCTTTCTATCCTCCTATTTATTCCTTTCTCTTGAAATGAGAATGTTTGCCCTGTGCCGTTGTGTTTTCTAATTGTTTAACTTTCATAGAAACTCCCAACTGAGAGTTTGCCTTGTATTTCAGAGACGACTTTGGACTTTTTAACAGTGCTAAAACTATTTAAGACTTTGACAACTCTTAAAAAGGACTAAATGCATTTTATGTAAGAAGGTGGACATGAGTTTTTTAGGAGCCAGGAGCAGAATGCTATGATTTAGACCTGGAGTGTCCCCTAAAAGCCTCATGTATTTCTATGTTGCAATGTACCAGTGTGCCATTCAGCGGGGCCCTGTTGGAGGCATGAAACACAAGCACTTGACCCAGAAGGATGGGTCATTGGTGCAAGACCTGGAAGGGTAGCTCTGCTATCCTCCCTCACCTGGCTTTCTGTCTACCCTGTGGTGAAGAGGTCCCTTCTGGCTCACCTCCACTGTCCCAGCAATGAGAAAGTAACTAAGACAAGCCCTCAGTTCTCCTCTTGAACTCAGTTATCTCTCCTTTTCCCTCTCTCTGTAATACATACACACCACTCAGAACAGCGATAATTTTTAAAACACTTTTTATCAATTCAAAGTGCCTACAAGGATGATAATGGTGGTGATGGTGAGAATGATAAGAAGAGCGTGGGTATTATTTCTTGCTTTCTCTGTCCTCTACATTGTAAGTCTTATGAGTTCAAAATGCCTGACTGTTATCTTTAGCCCCCAAATTCCTTGTTTTCTGGGCCATGACTAGTTGTTGGATGAATGAGGCTGCTATTTCAAGTAGATTTGGTTATTCCATTTAATTTTTTCTCAGAGTCCAAATGAGCATTTGTTTGTGTGTTCACTTGCCCTAGTTTATGCTTTTGAGAGTAGAATTTTTAAATCTATGTTTATGTTTCCAAGGTAGAAAAAGATAGTGTGTTTTATCAAATGTTAAATGAGAAAATTAGAAATAAATAAGTTGGAATGGGACAGGAAATAATGTCCTTGATGCTAATGTCGACATAAAGAAGAATCTAGTGGATTGATTTTTAAGGTTTAAAGACAGTGGGTCTTGGGAAACGTGCTAAGAATGGAAGCCTTGCATTCCTTCCCACACTAAGAATGCAACTCTAATTTGATTTCAAGAGTGGAGAATTCACAGACTGAACATACCCTAAAACCTTGACCCTGAGAGAGAAGCAGATGAATTTGGGAAGTTGCTCTTGGACAACAATCCCCTGGGGTTTTAAATACATTTTTACAAGCTCCTATAAATACTTTTAATAAACTATGTAAAATTTCTTCCTTACACACACACACAAGATGAGTCAAAATAACGTGAAAAAGCAAGCACTTCCTACAGCCCAGTGACCCACTGCCTTGTAAATCTAGGAGGCCTAAAATTTGAAGCATTGAAATTTCACATAAGCACTCTTGAGTTTGCTCTGAGTTCTTTCATCTTCAGAATTCAACTGGGTCTCACACTTTTCCTAACTGAGGAATGAAAATGAGATAAGCAGAACTTCTGCCAAATGCTTCTCTTGAAGAAATGCCAGTCTCTCTTCCCTGTGGGTGGAGGGAAAATCGTTGTTGAGTCACCAAACACGATGTCCTAGATCTACAGCGATCTGAAGATTCCAGTCTGTTCCCCAACCCCACCAGTGGAAGACCAGCTTTATATCTAAGCTTTCCTTACTCTTAGGCAAATGCAACTGATAATGAATTTAATGTTTAAAAATACCCCGTCCAAGGGGCAGCCTTCTTGGGCCTCCCTCCCAGAAAGTAGGAGCTAGGAACCTTTCCTCCTCTCTCTGTCTTTTTGTTTCTCAATAAAGCCTTGTTTTTCTATATCTTGCCTTCTTTGTTTGTGATTTTGTCCTTTGACATTGTGGGGTGCAAAGTCGGAACAGCTAAAAAGCTACCCTACCCAGAAGTTCTTCTTATCGATCTAGTCTCTGTCTCTTTTGTTGCAATTTAAAACAATTTCTATTACTGGAGTTAATCCATACACCAAGTATGTGTGATGATCTTTGATTTATCAGGCGATGTATGTGAAAAATCAAAAACAGAAAGTACATTTATCATGACTAATTGCCAGATGGGTAAAAGAAAGTGACCGCTTTGAAGTTCAGCAGAAGAAGAGAGAGGGCCAAGGAACTAGAAATGGACCTTGACAGATGACTGGAATAGGGGTCCTTTGAGGAAAAAAAAAGAGAGAGGATGAAGAAAACACAGAAATGGGTAGCGAAACGACTAATTTACATGGTAATGAAGCTTTTAGAAGAGAAGTAGGTGGGAGTATGTCTGCATCAGACCTCAAAGGCCATAAAAGGGGATGGCCTATCTCATAGGCCGTAGCTTTCAGAGACAAGGAAGGTAAAGGAAAATACATTTGAGGACAAAAAAAATCTTTTTAGAAAATAAAAGTATTTTACTAATACTTACTTGTATTAACAGTGATGTGTACATATCATACATATCATTTATGTAAGTACATATATGGTAGCTTATGCTCAAAATTGGTTTATTGATGAAAATGTGTATTCAGAAGAGGTTGGAGGCAAACTATTACTGTAGATGAAAATAAGTGATTAAAGATTTTTCACCCAACCACTGACATTTAAAGCAGTATTGTAAGAAGACGTATTTAGCAGTAATGAGACAGAGAGGATTGGAGGCAGTAGCTGGTGATTGCAGTAACTCAGAGGGCTTAAATGATGGCAGCCATGATCGGTGGCAAGGAAGAGGAAATTTCTAGGAACAATTTGGTGGTTTTGTTATTTTCATGGTGAGACTTCAATAAAAATGGAGAAGTGATCAGGAAAATAAAGGTTTTTTTCTGAAGACTGATTAAAAACTGTATTAGTACTACCAAATATACTTTGATCTTCCGTCTAAAACAAATGCAAAATACAACCAAAAATAAAACAAAAATCATAATTGTAAGTCAAAATACTAAAGAATATTTAAATAATGTATAAATAACTTCATGCAAAGTATTGATAACCTCATAATTAATTATACGTTTATAATGAAAGTGTAGTTATTATCTTTTTTCATCATAACCATTAAAAGACACTTTTGCAAGAGTTAACAGAAGCAGCTTAGTGGCAGCTCGACATTGTAAGATGACTTACACATCCTATCTGCTGCTTGGTGTCAAGAAAGATTCCCAGAAATTCTCTCACCTCGGCTGCTTGTTGGGAGTCATTATGGTTTGATAATTCCTCAGCCGAGTACCAGCATTGTTATTGCTCTTCCTACAGCTCCATCTTCATGACAGATAGAATTTATAAAGCCATATTAGTAAAGGTAAATTTGTAAAAGAAGTTTTGTTGCTATTTGCTCTTGATTTATCATCATTTTTGTTAAAAAAAAACACATACTGTTTAACTTATCCGTAGTTGATGTTTTTGTAAGGTAGAACTCTTAACAAAAATGTGATTCAGAGTCCAAATCTGTCATTAGCCAGTCTCCTCAATTTCTTCTTGCAGATAAAAGCATTCTAAATAGTGACCAGGAAAAAGAAATAGGATATTTAAGATGCCAACTGGATCAGACTTGTGATCTCTGCATGCTCCTAACATTATTGCAGACATGTATTGATGAAAGAGAACTACTATCAGGCAATTTTAATAAGAAAAACAAATTCATGTATTTTAACTCTAGTCAAACATTAGATATTAGCTTAACATCTATCTCAATCAAGTTAAACAGATTAGATTGTGTATGACTGTATATGTCTAATTATTTCAGCTAAAAATAAGTAGAATGTAACATGAAGAGAAAATAGATACATGAAATGTATGAAAACAAAGGAAAAGATATTAAAAGTTCTAATGAAGTAAAAGTGAGTATTTTCATATGCTGCTTCTAGGAATATCATTTTTGGGTTTTTTGTTTGTTTGTTTGTTTTTTGAGACTGAGTCTCACTCTGTAACTCAAGCTGGTCCTGAATTCACTGGTGTAACCCAGGCCGGCTTTGGACTCAGGACAATCTGCCTGCCTCAGCCTGCTGAGTTCTAGGATTACAGGTGTGCGCCACCATGCCCAGCTTTATGTGGTTCTGGGGAATTGAACTCAGGGCCTTGTGCTTGCAAGGCAAGCGCTGAAGCTGCTGTGCCATTCCTCCAGCCCCTGCTTCTAGGAATATCAATTAGTAACCTGTCTTTAGGCCATTGGCGATGTGTAAGGAAACTTCAAAATATTTGTACTCTTTGACCCAGCATTTCTTTTTTTAAGTATTTATCAAAAAAAAAAACCCTTAGGTGTTCAATAATTAAGAACTAGCTTTTAAAAAGTTAAGGACTATTTTCTTGAAGTTTATTAATTATATTGGGAAAGGTCATATATACCATGATTTTACATGGAAAAAATAGCATAAATCTAAATCTATAAATAAAATAGATAAATGCCTATGTGTACATATATACATGTATATGTTTACATGCATAAAATTTCCTGTATGTACATATAATATATAAGAAAATATAACAGTATTCTTATAGATTATTTTTGTTTTCCAACTTTTGGGGGATTTCAGTTTTAAATTTCAAAAAAAATAATTATTTCCTATTCAGAAAAAAATTTGAAGTAAAAAATTAAAGACTGATCAGAGTTTAAAATGAAAACACCAGAATTTAATTAGGTTAGCGAATGGAAAGATTTCTGTGATCCCTATATATTTAATGACTCAGTCAACAAGAGCTATTGACATACTAAATTTTGACTAGAACAGCTGTGTTGCAAGGGTGAACACGATATTACTAATGGAAGCAAATGATGAAGATGAAGCACACGCATTCACTAATTTGTGCTGCCAGAGCATTTTTTTATCAGTGTTAGCTGGGCTTTAATGCCACAGAAATAGCATATCTTATCAATTTTATGAACTTAGTAGGTACCAATTTCTTTAGATTAAATAATGAAGTATCTGTTTTTATTTATACTTATGATCAGTCATTCAATCAGTCAGTAAACATTTATTCAGGACTTGTTAAATGATAAGTAAAGGTCCAGATATGCAAAATGGAAATAAGTGTCAGAAAATTAATGGTCTAGTTGGAAGATTAACACTTAAGTGTGGTTGAAATGAAATGAAGATCAACAGCTAAGTGTGGTTGAAAACAGAGAGAGAGATCTGAAGGAGCATTGATAAAGGAAGGAGCTTAGGGAGGCCTAACTTGGAGTTAGAGAAGCTCTCCCATAGACAGTAATATTAGAGATGGGCTTTGTTGAATGGATAAGAGTTTGCCATGTGGTAAATGTAAAGAGGGACTACAGATAAGAAGATGAGCATATGTAGAGGGCCAAAAATCCGAGGTAGCATTGATCTCAGGGACCAGAATGAAACATGATAGAACTAATTCTTAGGATGAGAGTGAGAAAGAGGGTGTATATGGAAAGCAGGCTGTCCTAGAAAAGGGCTCCACACGCCTGTAGCCACAGGGTTCTGCCCCACCAAGGACGAACAGTGATTTACCTGGCTACTGGAAGTCTAGTCGTCATAATGAGGAAAGGCTGTTTCCTTTGGACTATGAAAGTGTAGGTGCAATGACCTGTGTCACAAACAGATGGTACACTATCTCGTTTACAGCATTCCCCACCTCCACAGGGCTCTGAAACAGGAAGCCCGCTAGGTGCTCTGCAGGGCCTCCTGGTTGCTGGGAGCTGTCCGTGAGTCCTGCATCTTTGCTCAGGCCAGTGAGTCTGGCTGCCTACAGAAGCTCACCACGGTGTCAGCCTGCATGGCTGCGCTATCTGTCTCGTGCATGATGCCGGGGTCCACATGTGTGACAGGGGTGCCCAAATTCTCCTTACATCATCTCCACAGTGCCTGAGTGATTAGACCGGGAAGGTGATTCTGTAGTCGGCCTCATGCTAGGCTGAAATGAGTCCTTCTCCAAGAGCTTCTGGAGTCCAGGTCAGCAGCCCAGAGTCTTGCCTCCAGCACGATCTCTGTGCTCTTCAGAATCTTGCCTGTCCAGAACCTTGACCACTGACATCTCGACCCAATAAGTTTTTTGTCTCCAGCTTTGAATCCAAGGCAACAGAAGTGAGAGTACAGGGACATCGCTATCGTTTTCACGTGGATTCTCCTTCTTCTGTACCCAGGTGGTCCTCCAGGTTGGCTTAAGAGATATCCACTTGTAAGATGAACTTTAGAAAACATTCTGTTGCCCACCCCAGTATCCCCAAAAGTATCTTATTGCTTTATATTTACACAACAAGACACAAAATAATTCTTCTATAATGAAGATCTTCAGGGGATTCTACCTGTAGAGAGTAGTTGATTTACCTTATGGAAGTAATTAATCTTTGTCTAACAATGCCTTGTAGTTTTAGAAAATCAATGATAATGTGCTCATATATAAGAAATTATATAACTTGCCCAGTGTGGAAATAGGTTTCAACCCTTGTACATTTAACCACAATGCTTTAATATCTCTTCTCATTTGATTCCTGGACTACTTGTGCCTTTTTTAATTTCCTTAATTCAGATAGTATACTCACAGTAGTCAAGTTAATTGCACGAATAGAATTCTTTTGACATGTAGGTCCTCCACAAACCATTGCTGAAGGACAGCTGTCGACCACTGTAACTGTGAGCTAACAGGTATTTTTTAAGAGAGAGAGAATTGTCTTTTCTCTGCAATTAGTTTGCAGAAGGGAGAACACACATGTAGTTTCAGAGGGCTTGAAACTGAGTAGTAAGGAACTGGTGGAGTCAACTCACACTGTTAACAAATAATGTTCCTTAGAAGTTGTGATTTGAGAAAACACCCTACACGGATAAGTTAATCTGTGTTTTTCTACTGAAAGACAAGTTTATTTTGCTTTGCTGTTCTGATGCCAACATAAGACAGCAACTGACCTTGCAATTTATCAATTTAATGATTACCACCTCTCAGCTTTCTTGTCTTTAGGTTTGAGAATAATGGGGAAAATCCAAATATTTTAAAATCTTTTTTCATAAACCCTTTTTTCACATTGACATCATTACTGTCTTCAATGAAATGAAAATGAAATACATATATTTGTACTTTATAAACCAAAACTGAGTTTGGACACATTATCAATGTGTGTGTGTGTGTGTGTGTGTGTGTGTGTGTGCACACGTGTGTTGTTTTAGAGGGAAAAAACATGATGCTGTGAACTGTTTTACTATCTGAAAGTCTCAGTTGAAATTCTAGGAGGTCGAGGAATCTCTGCACAGTTTCTATAAATCTATAAAAAGTAAAACTAATTGGCTTTTCTCTGACAAAACCTCAACAAGACCTGACTTTTAACCAGCTGAAACTTGGCATGGTCTCTCGCTCACCTCAAGTTGTAGAGTTTTTTCATGTGCTTTGTCTATATCCCACTGAGCCAGAGTTAGAGCTGGGGACCAGGGTTAGTGCTGAGCTGCGCACTTACGTTCCCTCCGCCATGAAATGAATTCCCGGCGTTTGATCTTTAACACTTTGTTGTGTTACTACTGTTGTTGCTGCTTTATCTGTATAATTATTGCTGCTGCTATTATTTTTATATACTCTATGAACATGGCTTTTAAAGAGATACACAATAAATTCTAACATTTAAAGTCAAATATAGATATATTTATATTGATTTTTATTCAGTTTTCAGATATATGTAGCCTTTGATTCATCCAGAAAATAAATATTCTGATTAGCTCTAACATAATGATGAGGAACTTGCTTCAATTTATTTGGATTTAAATGTGATGCTGAGATGGGGATATTTCACAATAAAAGAGGCTGTTTTCCTACAGATTAGATGAAATTTGTGCATTTCTTGGTGGGGCAATGTGTTCTTTATGAACAAAGGCGTCCTGAGACTCCTGAAGACGAGATGAGGACCAAAGCTTGTATCGTGTTGGTTGCTGGCACCAACTGAAAAGTTGTGGAGAGTGTCTTAGAGAAGAGTCAGTGATCCTTGAAAACCTATTGTGTACCAGAGGCTATGCTTGATGTACATTTACCTTGTTCCACTTGATTTTCTTATCAATTTCATGACTTATTGCCATTTTTTCTTAATATTAGTATGAAAGCTCAGAGAAGATAAGCAGGTAACCTAGCCTCACAAAGCCAGAAGCAGGAGAGCCAGGAGTGAAACACAGCTTGCTTGGCTTCCATAGTCAGTGTCTTTCTGTAGTGTCTGTTATCCTTGTAGACTTAGATGGGGGAATCCAAGCATCAGACTAGGATTTAGTCATTGAGAGTCCTGTGCATTTCTCAGCTTCGGAAACAACCAGATTGTCAAACTGGAAAGAGAGGTTGCCAGACATTTGATCACCCCTGGGTCCTTACCTCTTCTGTGAGGCCCAGCAGTTTTGTGAAGAGGGTCTAATGTTCTCTGGTGATGAGTGCTGAGCTTTACAAGGTCTTGAAGAGGTTCTGGGAGATACTAAAAGACAGAAAAAGATAGTATATCTTCTTTTTATAGATTTTAAAAAATGTTTAGAATTTTCACGTGCAGCATATAAACAATATTACTTTATCTTTTCTTAATATTTCTAGATTGCAGGAAAATGTCGTTTGATTTAAATGAACTTTAGGGATGTTTCTTTTAGAGAAATTGAGGTCTTTAGCAATGTATATTAGATTTTTTTTCTCAGAAAATTAAATTCATGCCATGAATGTGAACAGGCGGTTTGATTCTGGAACAAGAAGGAAGCACACCAGGAGTCTTCTTTACCAAGTGCTAAATGCCTTTGAAAGAATTTCATTTCCAAGCATGTAGATACTCCTTGTCTCCAGCAGAGGTTAAAGGATGTGTTCTATGCCTGGATACCCATTGTGTGGTTTTAGAGTTCATAATTAAATGTCAGTTGCACATCAGCCACAGGGTCACCTTGTCTTAGTTACCGTTTTGCTGCTGTGACAAATATCCAACATCCGCAAATTAAGGTAGGAAAGATTTATTTTAGCTCACAGTCTCAGTCCATTCATAAGTGGCGGCAATGGTAGAAGCACGTGGCAGAGGCTGAAGGGCTGCTCATGGCATGCTCAACGGGAAGCCAAGTGAAGGAGGAAGGACGGAATTGCCATATAACCTTCCAGGTTCTGTCTCAGTACTCCACCCCTTCTGGATCAAGCCCATGGTCCACCCTTTCCGGGTCACATGCCCCGTAATGTGCCACATGCTCATAATCTACTGCATGCTCTATCCTTAATCTCCCACATACCTGTAATTCACCCCTCCTGACCAGCTCCACCTCTTAGCAGCACATGTTTCCATAGGTACTCCATAACATCCAAATACATGAGGTTTGGGGGGAACATTCCAGATCCAACATGACACATCTCATTTAATCCCTATAAGCACCCAATGAAGAGTTATGGCATAAGCATGTAATATAAACTCTGATTATCAGAAAAGGAGGCCAAGGTTCAGGCAGGTCTGTTTCTCGGTGTTTTCATGGTTAGCAGAGTTCACCAGATCTGTCTACTGTTTTTCCACATATAACACCTTGCCTGGAAATGAGATGAATAAAAGTTTTAGATGAGCCTGGAGAAGGGGCCTTGAATTTTATTCTAATAGAGACAACAGGCTCTGCATTCATTCCTTTCTTCAGTACTATTCATTAGATAACGTAACGTGTGCCAGATAATTGAGGAAGTGAATGAAAATGTGTAATGTCTGTCTTTTAGATGCTTACATTTTGGGTATTGGAGGTTTAAGGCAGAAAAATGGTATGGTGTAGCTTAGGTTTTGCCAAGGTCCTGCTGGCCACTATGTGAAAAATCATCTTCGCAGAGGTGAGGGCTGTGGTACCCCTGTTCGGAGGCAGCTGCAAAGGTCCAAGCAGTAGCAAGTGGAGGCTTGGAACAGAGTGTGGTGGAGTGATGAGGAGTTGGGTTCCGGATGAACTTCCACAGACATGTCAGTGGCATTGCTGTGAACTGGAGGTTGCCTTAGTCATTTTCTTGTTGCTGGAACATAACACTTAGCTAACACCCAGAGAGGAAAGGCTTATTTCCGCTCGCGTTTCACAGGTCTCGGTTTATTCATGGTTGGCTAACAGTGGCAGTAGGGCAAAAGCATCAGGTGGAGAACAGCTGCTTATATCATTGCAAGAGGAAGGAGTGGGCATTTGAGGAGCAGCCAGGGCAAGAATATATCCTCCCAGGCCCACCTCACCTTCAGTAATCTGCCGCTCTGGACCAGGCCCCATCTTTTAACAACACAGGAAATCAGTGGTTAATGCACTAATGCAGTTAACCCCCCAAAATCAATCATTTTCCAAAAACATGAGGCTGTTGGGTGATATTCCAGATCCAAACCATAACAGAGATGTTTGTCCAGGTTTCAGCTGGAACTTGGATCATCCTGCATCTTCAATCTATGTTCCTTTAGTAATGTTAAAATTCTTAAGTGTGAAGTAAATTCCTAACTGTATCCAATTTGGGGAAATTTTTAGTTTTTCCCTTTCAGTTCCTTAGCACCAAGGCATATGAAAGGGAAGTGTTTACAGGTGTCTGGAGTGGGCAGGAAAGAATTCCATGCCCTGGGAGCATTTGTCATCGAGGCTGCAGCTGTCCAGTTGTCTCAGGCTTCAGTGCCCTCCCTCCTAACTTCAGGTAACAGCACATAAGTGTTTATACCTGAGATCTGCAGCATGTCTGTCTGAGAGCTACCTGAAGTGCATTTCAACTTTTGCCAATGGCTGACCTGCGAAGAGGTGGGAAAATGTATCCTTTTAGTAAGATTGAAGTGTAGCTTCGTATTTTTTCTGCCTTTGCTATTTCTCAGAAATGATATTGTTGGGTTTGAATTAGGACAGATTTTTAATTCTTGGTGACAAAATGGCACTTTTAGCCTCCTGCTCAACCATGCTTTAATTTTTAAAAATGGCTTCCTTTTAGTAACTTTTACCGAGCACACATAGCCACATAAAAATTGCTCTAGGCATGCTAGGTCTGCCATTAACTTCACTAACTTCAGGATCAGAGGCCTCATCACAGAATATAGTGTTATTTTTGATAACTCATCATAAATTGAAAATGTCGTAAGTCAAAAATGCATGCAATGGCAATGCACCTAATCTACCTAAAATCCAGCTAAGCATCCTAACTGGGCACTGCAGGGCGTGTTTTTCCTCCTTGTGATTGCATGGGTGGAGGGGAGCCGTGCCTCACTGCTGCTGTCCCGTGTGATGAAGAGGATCCTACTGCATATTGTGAGCCCAGGAAACTATCAAAACACAAATTTCATAGCTTATTTTCTTATTGACTGTGTATTGCTTTCACATCATTGTAAGGTCAAAAAACTAGTAAGTTGAACAACCGTAAGTCAGGGACTGTGTATATAAATTTGTTTATCACAAGTCAATGAATTTGCCACAGGCTATTAGTGAAGTAATAAGGTGAATAAATGCCACCCTTATTCAATTAATTTTCACAGACCTTAAGTGAATGACCTTATATTTCCAAGTAGAAGAAAAAATTGGCCATGGGCAACCATAAATGTTGCCTCACTTCTCAGTTACCACATTACTTGAGGATAGTGTCAGAAGCCAGCTGCACTTGCAGACTCCAACTAAGTAATCTCATACATACCTTACTTCGAAGGAGAGCCATTTTTCCCAATTAATTTCTATGCAAGGTCCCCAAATCTACTTAGGGTCTGCTAACTGCACCTTCAGGATATGATTTAATATCTCACCAAACTTGACCATCCATTGGGTACTGCTGTGCAGCTTATCCAGTGCAGTGGTGTGTGGTCAGGTGATATTGCAGGCTCTCCTTTCCTGGCCTGCAGATAGCATTTGGCACAACCCTTCCCACCTGCCCCGGAGATGGGCCCCGAGGTTGCTCCTTTGCTATGCTAGCCATAACTTGCAGCGGGCAGTCCTACCAGCAAGAGTACCTCTGATTTCCTCCTGCCTCCTCAACGCAGATGAGAGGAACCTGCCATTAAAGAAAATCCAAAATCAACTGACGTGTTGCTTTATTTTCCCAGGGCTACGTCCTAAGAGAACTCTGCGCTTGGTGCTCTGGACTGCAGAAGAACAAGGTGGAATTGGTGCCTCCCAGTACTACCAGTTACACAAAGTAAGACAAGCATTTACACACACAACGTCAATGGTTAACATTGCATCATTGATTAGTGCTTTGGATTCTAATAGTCCTGTTTAAGAATCCTAGTACTTTGTGATCAGCTGACCTTGGCAAACACTCCTTGTATGATCATTCTTCATCCATGCCTGTAGTTGGAAGGCTGTGGTGAACTGAGAATGTTGTGGGGAGGCTTTTCTCTTTCTATCAGAATCAGTGGCCTTGAAAACTTCTAATTCCTTGCTGCCGTTTTCTGGTTTCTCTTGTTCTATGGTACTCATGCATACAAGGGAAATATAATAAGTAAGCATTCCCTCTGCCTGCTAAGGACAACCCCATACTTGGATTTGGGAGCCCAGATCGTCTTGGAAACCCTAGTGTTTGAAGGTGAAGTCCTGAGGTGTCCCCCAGCAGCATTGCCATAATGACCAAGGGCAAATGTGGACATGTGAAGGACAGCATAGTTTGACACTGACTATAATTAGGTAAAAATGAAGCCTGAGGTAAAAGGTGACAGTAGAAGATCATGATTAGAAACACAAGACCATATGTAATATGGAGGGCAGGCACATAATGTCAAGAAAAGATTTGGAGAGAGCAAAACATACAAGGTTACAAATACATTAGATCAAGTCAAATTCTAATTCAAATGCCTCTGCAAACAGAGAGGAGAGTCTGGTCTACCAGTGTCCTAGATCGTTCCCTCTAAATCTCTAGAACAAATTTAAATTTCCCAAATTTAAGAGAGATTTATTTATTTTGTAAATTATGTTTATATCTTTTTGATCATTTTATGCAGTCTGTCTCCAGGTATGTTAATCTGAGTTGAGCATGAATTTGTTGTCATGAATTTGGTCACTAAGTATAATTTAAGACAATTGACCTTTGGTTGATGAGTCACTAACATTATTTTCAATATGTGTGGTAGACCTCAACACCACGTAAGAATTGTTCTATATGTAGCAACATGCAACTAACATTTATGAGTGCCTACTATCAGGTTTAATGTCATTAAAAAGATTCACTCTGACTTTATAGAGACTGAAATCTAAAGAAAGATACTAACTTCTGAACTTCTTGTGTCTGTGATGGCAAACATAGGAAGATCACTTAACCTGGCTTGGAAAGGCAGTCAGAATAAGCTATGTGGAAGAAATGGTATCTACTCTGAGGCCTCCAGCCTGAATAGAAGTGAAGGAAGGAAGAGGAATGGAAGGGAGGTGACGCTGGATCTTGGCAGCCAGCCTAGAGGAGCAAAGAGCCAGTACCCTGGAAAATGGAAAGGGGTGTGGTGACTGCAGAGAATGTCTGTAGACAGCTGGGGAAACATGGAGTAGAGCGGAAACAACAGCCTGCACAAGAGTTTATGTGAATTAAATTCTGTTTAGAAGTTTGCACTTTATCCTTAGAGCAAGAAGAATAAGAGCGATTATTAAGGAGGAGCTCTATAATTCTGTACATCTTAGGCTTTATATATAAACCAGAACACCTGAAAGAACTCTATAAAGCTCTATTATTCTCTGTAATACACTCTACTCAAGGAAAGAATGTGCATTTCCACTGCAGTATCTGGCTTGAAAATGCTTCACCACTGAAATTCCTAGGATCTGAAGAAAAGGTTTATTTCTCTTTAAGGTTTAGAGTAGTAATGTCTATGTTGCTTACTTAACTGCATAAATAAAATTTTTTAAAAAACTTAATTTTAAACCTTGAAGCGGTTGGCCTGGATGATTACCTTCCTACACACAATCTAAGAGGATATGCAGTTATGTGAACAGCACTTGTTTACTTAAGAGTATGTGTATCATCTTTGTACAAGTGGATTGATACACTGGTGGCTGGTCTGCATTTTGGTTTCAGGGATAGAAAGAAGAAATTCCAGGAAGAGATACATAGGCAGGCATTTTATTTTACTATAGCTCTTTATTGTACCTTTAGAAAGATATTCTGCATGATTTATGTAATCCAGCCAAATTCAAAGGATTTGTTCAGGATTGTTCTGATTAACAGTGATAGAAGTATTACCAAGAGCATAATCACTTCTGGGTAGCTAAATTTAACTTAAATGTATAAGTGACCTATATACCAAGGCATAGGAGATACATCAGATTGTCTTTAGATTTCTGTATGATGTCATTGAATGCCACAAATATTCCAACAGTATCCTGTCCACACTAGTCACAACAGATTCTCCATTCTAAATAGGAGAATGACAGCTGATGAATGAAGCAAGCTCTCATGTTTCGGTGGTACCACATGATAGAAGTCCGTTCCCCGCTAACTTTCTACCTAGTGTGTGGTAGGGCTCTGATCCATGTGGTTGCTCAGGGATCCCAGCTGACTGCATCCCCAACAACATGATTATTGGTAGGTTTGGAGCACCAACATTCAGCTGCAGGGCTGTAGGAGGAGGCTTTTATATGACCATTCTGGAAATTGCTTGCATCATTTCTGCTCACATCCAGTTGGCAAGAACTAATCATGTCCAAGCTCCATGTGAGCCTAGGAAACACAGTTTGATCATAAAAATAAAAGATTTGATGGATTTGCTTGTATTTTTAATCTTATAGTTATGGTTATTAGTGATCTATGTTAGGAATTACCAAGTTATGACTCCCAAGCCAAATCTAAGCTATGACTTATTCGTGTACCAACCTAAACCTAACAATGTTTCTAATGTTTTTAGCTGGCTGTGACTGTGCTCCACCAAACTTAAAATGTTAACTATCAAACTCTTTAGAGAAGAAGTTTACCAGTCTCTGGTCTACATGATAAAAATCTTTAAGTATTTTCATGTTATTTCTATACAATAATCTCTATGATTTTGTATGACCTAAAAGGGAATTTTGTAAATTCTATTTAGAGTAAGATATTTTCTAATAAAGGTATTTGCAGAAAGACATTTTTTAAATAATAGAAACATGCATGCATGGTTTTTTTCTCATTTAGTTATGTTTAATATTAAATTTAGGTAAGCTCACATGGCATGAGATATGGAAAAAACAGTATTTGGAATTATTATCTTTTCCTTTTTGTTCTCTCAATATATTCTTTCTACCTCCTCACCAATCTATTCAGTAGTGAAATTTCTACAAAAGTTATATTAATTAACATATTTAAGTAAATCCTAGGAGAATAAAATTAACATTAATATTCATTACCTTTTCCTCAGGTAATATATCTTTGTTTATAATGTGCTTTTATTAATATATGCAGAGAAAAATATAAATCAAAGTGAGTTTAAATTATATAAAAGTTATACTCTAACTTTCAAAAATTTATTCAGATTAATAGCTACATTTAATTCATAATTTTGCTTTGTTATGAAATATTACCTGTTACAACTGTTAGAATTTACTAAGGTTATTAATGAATTGCTAACCAAATCACTAAACTAGTGTGGGATAGGTGAGGCTATTTGTGCTTGGTGTATAAATTTTAAAACTCACATGCAACTTTGTAATAATGTCTATGAGGAAAGGAACTTTGCCCCCAAAGTTCTGTTCAGTAATTGTCATTGTCATTCTGGTGACAATTACTAAGCGAAATAATTCAAACAGGAGCTACTGAGTTCTTCATTATACTTTGGAGTCAACTAGAATAGAAATCCAATGTACTCTTACCAGTTCAGAGCATGAAAAATTTGCATATGCATTCACTTGTTAAAAATCCTAGTTTACATATTTTGATAAGGTGCAAAATGTTTCTTCCTGATTTTAAGGTTATTTCCTCTGTGTCTCCGTTTCACTTCATATTAACATGAGAAGTTGGGGAGGATTGATGGCTATATTTTTCTGCTTTTTGCCTATTGATTCTTTTAGCAGTAACTCATCATTTTTCACATAACAATATTTTATTGAGGTTTAATTCATATGTAGTAAATGTTCAGATCTTAAGCGTACCACCCAATATATATGGAAAACGTGTCCCCTGTGTAATCATCACTGAGATCAAGAGGAGAGCGTTTTCATTACTCTGGAAAGTTTTCTTATACCTCCTCTCAAATTCACCTCCCCAAAGGCTATTACTGTGCTGCTTTTTGTCACCCAAATCGGCTGTGCCTGTTCTTGAACTCTGTGTAAATGGAATCATATGTAATCTCAGGTCTGGCTTCTTTCACTAGATGGTATGATTTTCGAGTTTATTTGTGCTGTTTCATTAACAGTAGTTGGTTCCTTTGTGTCACCAAGTGGTTCTCTTTTTTTGTATAGACCCTAATTTCTTTATTTTTTTATGTTGTGCTTTATATGGATATTCTAATGGACATTTGGGTTGTTTTCAGCTTTAGCTATTATAAACACAATAGCTATGAATATTTCTGCAGAGATCTTTGGATGGACGCATTTATTTTCCAGAAGTAGAATTGCTGGCTCATATAATAGGTGATGTCTATTAGAAACTGCCAGGAGTGGAGTATCATTTCACATTGCTGCATGTATAAGTCATAGTGATTCCCCTTTCCTCCCTACTTTCCAATGAATGCTGGTGAAGGTCTTTTTTTGTTTTGGGTCATCCTTATAGCCATCACATTATTATGCTTTTCAAGGTACAGTTTAAACAGTGTTAATAAAAGATCTGTCTTCACCATTTTTTGTCTTCTTCTGATTTTTTGCCTTGGGATCATCTTGATTCTGGTGTTCTCCTTATGATTTTAGGAAGCTGAAGGCCTTCTTACTTCATGAGAGGTTTAGGGTGCTATCACTGGTTGGAATGCCCCTAATCTCACCTTGGAGGAGCACCTCGATAAAAAGTAAGACACAGAAACACACGGCTGACTCCTCTGCCTGGGCTGTCAGAATACAATTGAGTCACACGGGGAGGATGATTCCCACCAGGGGCTGGGCGGTACGGAGCAGTTTCTCTTGTTCCCAGAAAGGAGATTATTCTTGAAAAGGTAAGAAAGCCTGCAGAAAATGCCTCTGTATTAGGCTTTCTTGATAAAATTATTATTATTAAAAATATGACCTTCTTTGTTAGATGAATGTATCTTATATTCACTTAGAGGAAAGTGTCACCACATGAGAAACATATTATTGTAAATAAAAGTTTACTTAAAGGAGTAGGATTGAAGTTTGGAATTAAAAAATATTATAGATGATTATATTGAATTTCCAAATTAGTGAATAAAATAAGGATTGTTCAGTGTCACTTACCTAATATGCTTTCATGGGAAAAATAACTCTTGTCTCTTGGAAGAAGAAAACAGTGTCATTTCTCATGTCTTGAAATGTACAAAGGAGGGGGAATAAATCCCCTACATTAGTTTCAACTGGATTTCTGGCACTTTTTAATCTTTTTCATTTTAGGTAAAAAATATGATCTGGTATAATTGTAATGAGCAAGGTAATCTGGCCTTGATAAAGCCTCATTACACAAAGTAGTCAAATAAAATAGATTGATACATTCTATTCTGGCATGAAAAAATATTTTAACCTTTTCCTGATTTATTACACAAACTTCTAGCAATTGAATTACAGGGATAATGAACATTGCTGTGTTCTGGTAGTCATTAATAAGGGCAATATTTTAAATAGGTTTTATTAAATGAGGGATGGATGATCATTCTAAATGCATCAGCTTATTTGAACTCTAGCCAACTTGAAAACAGAAAAAAGCTAAAATGAGTATGTACAATAACTTGTTAGCATTTCCTATATTGCCAATGCTGAGGGATTTTTATCTTTACCTATAGAGATACATAAAAAAGTTAGCTACATTTAGAAGGGACTTTCTTGCCAAGTTCCCAACCCATGTTAGATTTCTAATTTCACTCCAAATAAAGAAATATGTTAGGAATATTTGTGAGATTTCTTCATTTATCTGGGCAAGGGTGTCTCATTGGCAGTTTTCTTTTCCAACCCTGTTGCCTGCACAGACTGTTAACGTAGGCAAGGTGACACTGCTAGTGTGACAGCACTGTGTTCACATTCAGCGCTGACTGTAATGATGATGATAATAATACAGCTGATGTACTCATTCAGTACAATGACGTCTGGAATGCGTCTCCAGAACAGCCCTCCTTGTATCTTTAATGTTCCATGCACTATAGCCGTGCTAATCAGTGGTTATGATCTCAATTGCTGGGCTTTTATGCATCCTGTGTTTTTCTTGCAATGCCAAGATATTTGCGTTAATCTGTCAAACATATCCCAAAATTGGTTTAAATTTAATTTATCTCAGTGTGCTCTCAGTTTGGAACTTTTGTAGTTCCAACATTCACATAATTTGTATAACACACCTGGGAGCTCTTAGGGCTCTTATTAGAATTTGTGGATTTTATTAAAGAGAGAAAAACGGAAAGATCATCCTTTGTATTTGTCTGTTTTCTCCTGCATAGAATTCTATTGTGATTGTGGGACTTCTACGTCTTAGATATGAGTGTAGTGATTATATCTAAGTGTATGGCAATCTGGGCAGAACTGTCAAAATATTTCCTTAGTTAGTAAAATAATTAAATTCCACCTTGAGTATGAAGATTAAGTAGGCATCAGCACACTTCATTTCTTTGTCTCTTTTTAGGAGGGAATCTTTATTGACATATTTTGTTATTTTTTACATAAGAGGAAAAATATAGTTTAAAGTAAAAATGTAGACTATAACAACTAGAATGGAATTTTTCCCTGTTCTTAGGATCATAAGACCTTGCCTAATGTTCTAGAGTAAATTTATTATATAACATCTTCTAGTTTTAGGTCATAGTGAGTTTTGACTTCAGTGTTGACTTTATTCTATTGTATGTAAAAATAAAATGTCAACTTATATCAGCCTTTACTAATATAAATGAGCCAATTCCTTTTTAACTTTGTTCTGAAAACCATGAACCAAAACACTGTTTGTTGGGATGTGGGTGGGCCAAGTGACAGCTTGAACTGAAAAAAAAAAAAAAGGAAAGAAAAAGAAATATTGTTAAAGCTTTTCCTGGGAAAGCTCTGGACTTCCTGGTTATCTATAGTTAGTCAACTTGCTCCTGTCTACACATCGCAGATCTCCATCACAGTCTTGCTCCAGTCTCCATCTTTGCCGCTGCTCTTTGAACTACTAGCATCTGCCACAGACTCACACCAGCTGTCCTGCAGTCTCAGACTGGTATTCTTCTACCTCACATCTGAGCAGCCACTGGACCCTCCAGCTCTCGCACACGCCAGCCGTCCATTTGGACTGTCTCTCTCTCCTCAAACTTGTTAGCCCTCCAAATAAATCCCTTCTTTATCATTTCTGTTAATTCTCCCTCTCTTAGAACCCTAACCAATCAAAGAACCCTAGCTCTTGAGAGAGGGCAGTTGTGTGTGTGTGTGTGTGTGTGTGTGTGTGTGTGTGTGTGTGTGTATCTTTTACATCATCTGTACATGTGTAGAGCTAAGACATCTACAAAAATAGATCAAGATCCTCCTCCGTAAATCAAGGCCAGCTCTCGTCTTTCAAGATAACCATACCGAAGACACCAATAAAGAGAAGATACTGGGAGGACCCTGTCTGTGCTACTTTTAGATTTACAAGAACAGAAATTTCACTGTTGTAAGTCTCTTTTAAGATCATCAGACACTAAGCACATCCCTGGTCAGGTCCACTTAATGATGTCTTAATTTAAGCATGAAACTTAGAAGACTAGAGGAAGGAGTAATTATAAAATAAGGCAGCAATAGGTTCCCAAAGTTAACATCCCTAAATCCTAGCTGCTTTTGTAGCTCCTGTGTGGAAGAACTAAGGGAGGACACATAAAGCAAGAGACAAGAGGATAGATTGTGAATTCCAAAAGAGAGAATTTGAACATTCGCAAACTAAAGCCAAAGTACAAATGATTTAACTCCTCTTCTTTTCTTGTTTATAAGACTTTGGACTCTCTTTTTTCCTTAGTTATGAGATCAAATAATTTGTAACCCATGACATGCTTTCTACTTTGCAAGTGAGAACTGAGTTTATAAAGTACTTTCTTTGACAAATTGTTTTCTGACTGTATTGGAAAACTGCACCTACCAAAAATGGATTAGTACTTGCTCTCCTCCAATGAAAGGTAGTTGTGATAAAGACCTGCTTCTTGGATAATTCTGCCTGCCAAAGCCTAACACAACAGAATAGAAACGAAAATGAGGAGAAGAGACATGACTCAAGAGTGTAACAAAGTGTTGGCGCCTCGGAAGCTGGCCTCCAACAAATTTGGCAGAAAGGCTTTGACCACCCATGTGAGTTTTATCTTCTCATCTTTAGGGTAATTGCCGTAATACAGCACATTGCAGTGATGGCTTCCACTGAAAGGCTCTATGTAAACATCTTTTTTTTCTGAATCATCAAGCAAGAATGGAACAAGTGAAGAGGAAGAAAAAATGTTCACTTGTACACAAAGCTACCTTCAATTCTCAAAAATTGTCGTTAATGGCTAATTATACTGACATTCCTATTGTACAAAATGTTGAGAATGCAAACATAATTCTCAGCTAATTATTTCATTATATGGAAGTGACATGTGTGAAGTAATAAATTAACACTGTCTTCAGGAAACTCAGCAATTGTAGACTTCAAAGTGAAAATTTTCAAGTGAAATAAGCTGTACTTCTCTCATGACTTCTCTGATTATGTGAAAAAATGCCTTTTATATTCACATTCATATATACCTTTTTAGCAGATATTTTACCATCAAAATAGATAGTGATATTTATGTAATTATTATTGACAGAGAGACCCCAGAGATCTGAAACAGTATAAAAGCCAGTAGCCATGATACACTAGTTTGTACATCTCTCCTTTAACATGATTCAAACAGTTGACTTCTAAACAGTGGTTGTTATGGTTTAAATCTAAAATGCCCCTCAAAAGCCTCATTTGTTGAGCAGTGGAGTTTTTGAGGAGTGATTAGGTTTGGAGGCCTATACTCGTGAGTGGATTAATTCATTGATAAGTTCGTACCTGGTAGGACCTGGTTGGAGGTGGGTCACTGAGAGTCTGACCTACAAGGTTGAGCCTCTCTCTCTCTCTCTCTCCTCTCCCTTCTGACTTCCCTGTGATATGCAGTTTTCCTTTGCCATACCCTCCCACTGTGATGCTTCTGCCTTACAGCCAGCCAACCGTAGTCTGTAGTCTGAACCCTCTGAAACATAATGATCTTTCTCCTCGTTTAGTTGTGAGTGTCAGGTGTTTTGTCCCAGCAATAGGAGATTAACTAATACAGTAATAAAGCTGCTTTTACTTTAAAAAAAAAAAAAACACCCCTAGTCATTCTGTTTTCTAAAAATAAAAACAACAAAATGTTAAATACCATGCCCTCATATTTAAATAAGAAAGTAGTGGAGCCTGAGGGAGGAGAGAGTACACTAGAGAGTGACATACTGAGAGGTTAAGAGGTGTCCAGTTCCCCATCACTTCAAGAACCTTTAGTTGTAAGGGGAACTGGAGCTAATATAGATGCTTAAGAAAAATAAAATGACATTAAATGTACAGATTTTAAAAACTAACAGTTCCTAACACTTTTCTATTTAGAGTCAGCTTATATCTAAAATGTCTCAAATTCCAGTCTAAAGACTGCTGTGAACACTATTTGACCGTCAGTGGTGACGCCTCAGCGTCGGGCACGGAGCCATTCAGGGTAATCTGTGCTCTGTATTTCACCAAGGTGCCGAAGATGTACCTTTGGGACTGACAGTCCGATCATGAGAAGTATTGATTAGAGCTTTCTTCTGTGCCTTCGATTTGGCCAAAATTTTAAACTTCCTTTTTTATTTTAATATTTCTAAAAGCTACATGGCTTATTCTGAAAGTATGAAGAAGTTTGGGGCAAAGTGTTGTGGACCTGAGTGTGAGGCCTTCGTGATACATTTTCCCTAACCTTGAATATTCTTGGATCTTTTTTGAAGATCTGGTGATTTCTACTACTCTTCAAGGTTCTGCTTTACACATGGAAATCATTCTCTACACATCAAAACTTTATGAAGAGTTTTTAATAAATAGATAGGGATTCTAATTTAAATTTTAATGACCTCCATTGATACCAGTGCGAAGAGTATGAGAATTATTACCTGAGAACTTCCCCACCTGAGGGTGTCTGCGCACACACTTAGCAATGCCTGCCAATTCGTGGCACAATTTCTTTGCTTAGCATTTGGCAAGGTTTGGCAAGTTTCTTTGGAATGTATCCACAGCAAGATATGTGCCAATTTCCAAAATGTTAAAATAGGTGAGAAACAGGGTTCTTACAATCAAGGAAATATGGTGGAGATTGTTGAATTGTATAGAAGCAGAAAACTCAGAAAAGTAACAGTTAAGTTGCCTTTTGATATCTGATTTACCTGCTATCGCAATTTCTACCTATTGTCTTGCATAATTACGGGGGGCATTCCCTTCCAAACATGCCCCGGCTTGGATGGCAACTTAAGTAGTTATGATATTTCTTAGTCACTATTGGTTATGCTTTAGATCTAAAATACTCTCCAAATTTCTATGTGTTCTGAGGTGGGACCCTTGGAAGGTGATTGATCACAAGAGTGTTGTGCTCGTCAGTGACTTAGTCCGTTGATGTGTCCTTCACTGAATGTGCTGCTGGAAGAGGAGGCCTGGCTGGAGATGGTCACCACTGGTGTGCCTGTGGAGTGACATCTCTTGCCCTGGCTCTCACTGCTTTCTAGCCATCCTAGGTTAGGCAGCTTTCTCCTACAGTGTCCTGCTGCTGTGTCATTTCTGCCTTGGAGCTAACCAAACACAGACTGCACCCTCTGAAACCTGAAGCCAAAATAAATCTCTCCTTTAAATTAATGGTAATATGTCTCAGTCATGAGAAAGCTACAAATATACTCTTGCTGCTGATAAGTCTTAAAAGAACAGAATATCTTAGCATGCAATGTACCTTTGAGTGCATAGATCTGAATTCATATAATCCCCAAGCAACCCTATTAAATTTAGGTCGATTATTAATTGAAGATGACTGTAAGCTTAGAAAATATCATATGTCTAGCACATGTGAATCTTAGAGAAAATAAATGGTTGTCAAAGTCATGTAGCTATTATGTGACAGGACTAGGGCTGCAGCCCAGACATTCAGAACAAACTATTTCTAGGGAGTATAACAGAGTTATTATCATCATTACCTTACTAATAAAGCTGCCGCTTGCCCAGCAGAGGTACTTGACCCTTGCTTATGCCATGAACCACCTTGGCAATGTGGTGAAACTAAGGCATCTCTTCTCAAATAAGACTTTTGAATGCATAAAATAAAATGCATTGTATTATAAGGACATAAATGTTATTTTTAAAAAGTTATCTCGCATTTAAACTAAATTGATGATATAGTTGTATATGGGCTTTTAATGTATCAAATAAGATTTGAAATATTATTACTGTAATTTCAAACTAGTGATGAACATAAAAATAATTTCAACAGTTCTGCAACAAGTCTAATGTGATATAAAATATCTGTGGTTTTTACTGGTGATGAAATGACAGGTTCTTCTAATGCTGCTGTGATTTGTTGCTGGTGATCATAAATGAAAGATATACTAAGTTTCAAGAAATTAACAAAAATAAAGAGATAAACCTGGTGACATAGGACTGTAATTTCAGCACCCTGGGAGGCAGAGAGAAGATTGTAAGTTGAAGCCCAGTCTGGGAAACTTGGTGAGGTCCTATTTAAATAAATAAATAATAGAAATAAATAACTGTAGCTCAGTGCAAAGGCCCTGGACTTGGTTCCGAGTACCACACACACACACACACACACACACACACACACACGACATACTGTTTTCATATTCAAATTCACAGACCCACGCCAGGTCTGTGAATACCTGGAGGGCACAAGATCTTAAAAATTTCTGCCTTAGAATTAACCTGAAAAATTATTATAATCCTCATTTTATATTAGTGAATTATTTAGTAATGATGTAATTGTCCTATTACTTTAGAGCTACTGGCCAAGAGGAGCATCAGACGTCATTAGCATCGGCGTATAACCTCCTCCTCAAAGTGACAGTCACTAGGGAAGTGGGGAATTACACTGTCCATCTTGTTCTGTAGCTGGCAAACTCCTCAGGGCTGTAACACTGGCCACCAGCAAAACCTTCAACCACCACCGATGCTCTCGAGGAAGAAAGCAGAAATCCAAAGAGAAACCAGGGGAGAGGTTTGTGTGCCAGGCTGACGGCTTGTATTTCACCTGCCTTGAGCATCCCTAGCATTTAGTTCCCCTGGGTGGTCCTCAGGTGGCGTCTCAGAACGGCCATTGTTTCCAACACATGTGAGGCCATTTTCTACCACAGCTCTTTCCCCTTTCTACCTTTAGGTGACCACTGTTGCTCCTTATTACTATGCTCAGATGAGGGAAATTGTTTTTCTTCACCTTCCTCAGCTCAATACAGATACCTATATGGATTTCTTTTCTATAATTGCTGTAATTCCTTAGACTCCTTTTATCTAAACTATACCTATTAAATTATCTTAAATCTTCTCAAAGCTAAATTTCCCCATCTATTTATTATTTCCTTCATTTTGTCTGAATCCTCTAAAATCTAGAAAGTATGTGAAGTGATTGTTAAAGCCCTGAGAGGTCCCAGGATGCAGTTGTTGGTTTCTGTAATTGAGTCTTTACTGCTTATACTATGTATTATTAGTCTCATGTTGTCCTAACATTAGCATAAAAATACTCTTAAGGTTTTAAAAATGTATATTAAATATTTTTAAATTCCATTTAACTTTACACTCAGCAGTTTAATTATTATTGCTCACCCTCCCCTCCTCTCATGGGTGGAGGCCATTTTACTCGGGCAAGTCGTGCCCATCGCCCGCCTTGACGTTTACTGAAGATTGGTGACGACAGGGGCTGGTAAGGTTATGTTCCACCACTTGCCATCAGCCCCCACACAAGAGTACCTTACTGTTTAATAATGGAAATACCTCTGGGAGTCTCACTTACATTCTGAAAATGTATGGCCATTTTAAAATATCACTTTCATTCTATGCAGCCTTTTGGAAAGTACTTGTTAAAGATTTTTTAAATCATTATTTAAAATTGTATATTTCTGTGCAGTTTTAAGAAATAGCACAGAGTCGCTCTGAGCCTTTTGCCTATTGCTCCATAGTAACAGCTTCTAAACGTATAATGCATAGTGCTCAGTTACATCCAGGGTGTTGGCATCGGTGCAAACACAACACGGGATGTTTCCATCACCTGCCCTTGTATAGCTACCTCTGCTTTCCTCCCACAGTCTCTTAATTTATTTTTAAGGCTTTATTATGTTTTGATTTTATTTTTGGTTAAGTTCATTTCTGACTGACACATTAAAAACACCAAGTTCCACATCTATATGCACATCTATCAAACCTCTCACGTTACCCCACTAATACGTAATGTTTAGATGAGATTGAACATCTGTCTCCCCAAATATGTGTTAGTTCTTTACAGTAAAAACTTTTCAAAATTCTTTCTTCTGTCATTTTGAAATCTGTGGAACGTCACGGTTATGTGTAGGTGCCCTCCTGCGCAGTGGCACCCCAGAACTCTTGCTCTCACCTGACTGTCGTCCCGTACCCACTCATCCGTCTTGCTCCACCCCCTTCCTCTTCACCTTTCCCAGCTGGTGGCAGTCACCCTTCTACTCTCAACTTCAGTGAGTAGAAAAAGTATTGATTTTTAGCATTTATAATAAATACTACCAAGACTTCTATATTTGGAGAGCTTTATTTTATATATGCTAAGGATTCAGCTTGAACCCCTTGCTTGCTTGAGAAAAAAAAATTTTTAAGAAATTTTAAAAACATGTCTTATCACCAACACTAGTAAGCCCATCATGATTGTTCTCTTTACCACCCACCATCATCCAAGACAGGACCTGGTATTTAACTCATGGGTTTCATACACACATGCAACTCTGCACAGAGACTACACTGAAGGACGGGAAGGGTTGAAGCAGGAGCACAGTTGGAAAGCTGTTGCAATGTCCTATGAGAACAGTGGAGCTGATGAGATGTTGTTGGAAAGTAGGGCAATTTTTAAAGTGGTGCTAATAGGATTTACTGATGGATGGTATTTAGGGTAAAAAAAAATGCAAGACAGGAGTCAAAAATAACTGTCAACATTTTTAGACTTGGTGACTAGAATGATGTTTTCGCTGTTTACTAAACTGCACTGTTCTACAATGAGGAGACAAGGAGACTGAAGGAGGAAGAGGATGATGTGGTAATAGAAGTGGCCATGTGACAGGAGCCACGAGGCTAGGAAGGAGGGTGGCCTTAGGAGGCTGCCATGGCAGGGCAAGCATTCTCCTTGAGAGCCTCCCCATGGAGCCAGCCTGCCAGCACCGTCATTCTAGCTCAGTAGGACTTACTTTGGGTTAAAACCCCCAAAACTTTTAAAAGAACAAATGTTTATTGGTGTTAGTTTGAATTAGTGATTGTTTGTTAAAGCAACATAGGAAACTAATAGACAAACTTCTAAGAGGAAATGCTGAATGTTCTTGAATGTGAGCATTAGGTTCAGGAGAGAGGCATGAAAATATGAACATGGACTTTATTACCAAAGAGACTTACTTGAAACCATAAGGCTGGTTGGGAATTCCACCAGAATGCATGTGAACAGAGAAAGTAAGAGGCCATTAGACTGTCTATAACCACCCCAACATGTGAAAGTCAGAGAGATGAGACAAACAGCCAAGAGAAATGAGAAGGAATATCCAGTGTGGCGCGAAGACAGCCAAGAGTTTGAAGTCCCAAAGACCAAGGCAAGGAAGTGTTTTCAGGAGTGAGCAAGTGTCAGGTACAGCCATCAAATATTTGCAGTGTAATTCTCATTAGTCACCTCAATCTTGATTGTTCTTGCTAATTCCTATAAAACTTAAAGTGAGGATGACTGATATTTCAAGAGTGGGACACTCTGTAAAATATACTTTTTTGTTTTGAGATTGCCTAGGCTCTGCTCCTCCCTTGGAAAACCACATATAAAGACAACATTAGTTAGATGTTTGGAATAGTGTCATTCATTCATTTATTTATTTGACAAATGTTTTCAAATGCTTCCGGGCTAGATCTTGGGGATATATAAACGAATTAACAAGATCCCTGTTCCCAGAAGAAACCCTCCAGCCTAGGGGCTTTTCTCTATAAAACACACCAAGCATCACCTCTCCTGCCAACCTTCCACAAACATTTCCAGTAGTTTTGCTCTTTTCTTTAGTATTTATTGATAGAACCCATCACATTTAATGTAAGAAACAATTATTGCCTTGATGCTGAACTTTACCCTCCTGTGGGAAAACAATTCTATCCTAGCTTTCTTTGTATAAAAATTCCTTCATAGGAAAGTTGGCAATATGTTTTCTTATAACAACCAGGAAACCTTTGCAATTATTAATTATATTAATAATTTAATAATTGTACAAGACAACAACTACAAACTGGAATTCAAGGCTAGCAGAGGTATGCTTTTCTCTTCCTTGGTTTCTGTCTCAATGACTATAAATAAATATATTTTTCTCTCTGAAGAAACGTCATTACTGAAAGATGACTTAATATTTTGCTGTTTGCTTTACTTGAAGATCAGTGTGTTAGAAACAGTGTCAGCGAAAGTGTTTCTGTGTCTGTTGCAAAGCTGTTATTGGAGACTTTGTGCATTGTTTTGTTCAATGTTCTTCATTTAAAGAATCATGAAATACTTCCTCTTATAAAGGAATGCTAGAAAAAAAATGTTGCTTTTTTTTTTTAAGGATCTGGTGACATGCTTTCTTTCCAACATCATGAGAGCTCAGTAACTCGTCAGTTTTCCCTCTTGGATTAGTAGCCACGAGGTAGAGCTAAATAACATCCTCGAGTTGCTACGTGGGCGTGTCACAGTTTCCCCAATCGTGACTGTTCTTTTTCATCAAGCATTTTTTTTGAGCACCTACTATACGCTTCCATGGTATCTTCTTGCTTTGTGAGCATTAACCTACTCTTTTAACGTGACTAATATTAAATAATATTAACCAGGAATTTTTCCTAGCAGAAAGCTTTAAACAATTATAAGAGCAATTCAAGTATTAAAAAAAAAGTGCAGCAAGTTATCATAGTAGATAGGGGTGTGGTATTTTAGTCATCAAAGTCTTGAAAAGAAGATATGAAGTTATTTAAATGAACAGAGAGCCATTAAGCCTGTGTTTTGGTGGTGTTGTTCACTGGATTTCAGACCTGAAAAAGCATGTTTAAAAAATGTCATTATTTCTAAAGTTGTGTTTGCCATACTAATACTAGTAAGTAGTACCTGGTAAAAAATAAAGCATATGACAATATTGTCATAATCCAGACGTACTGTAAGTGCTTGTTTGTTTTCTAGAGAAAAGAGAAATCATTAACTGGGTTGTAATGTGACATGCCCTGGGGTTGAGTGAATATTTGAGTTCTTGAGTATTTAGTAGCCTCTGTAGTCAGAACAAAACAAAATGATGGGTACTATAATTTTAAAATGAATAACTTGTCTACTCAGAAGACGATGACTCAGCTGTCAGCTATCACCTTTACAAAAAGACTTGAAGAAGCTAATCAAGAGAAGGGTGGAAGAAGCTCCCCAGAAAGCACTCTCTCGTGGCTACACCAGTATCGCCGAACATAAGAAACGTGTCTTTATATGCGGTTGGCACATACCAGTGTCAAAGGAAGTTGCTCAATGGAAGGAAGAGCTCTTCCTGTCACCAGCTCAGTTCTTACTCTTCAGTCCTGGGGAAGGATGAGAGTCGCTGAAAATCGGAAAGGATGGGCAGAGAGGGAACCAGGGTGGCAGGGGCTTCAGAGACTTAAAGAATGAAAAGGCCCAGAGGTTCTTTATACAAAACCTCCATTGTGAATCATTTCTTTTCTACACTTGCATATAGAAATGAAAACAAAACCAGTAACATGATAACTTTATCACTGTATGATATTTTTAAAAATCCAAGCTTAATTGTGAGATTGTGATTCCCACCATTTTATCAATTATGCTGCTACAACATCAGTGTAAGTTAGAAGCTGGGATAGATACTAATTTGTCATGTAA
Source organism: Ctenodactylus gundi (assembly GCA_004027205.1). Classification (NCBI taxonomy): domain Eukaryota; kingdom Metazoa; phylum Chordata; class Mammalia; order Rodentia; family Ctenodactylidae; genus Ctenodactylus; species Ctenodactylus gundi. The sequence continues at coordinate 355,741 of PVKB01001449.1, read as the reverse complement.
GCTCTTTTAAACACACTGGATATTGCTTTTTTATTACAAAAGCCAAATGAATGCAGTCCTATTTCCTGTGTAAGTAAAATGTGTTTTTTAGCCAAAATTCATGTCATATTTTTTAGCCTGCTGTCTCACTGTTGTTACCATAGTGACATTTATAGAGAGATCACATATTTTCAGTAAGTTTAAAAAGCATCCCTGGGCTTTGATTAGCCCAAGAGTAGAATTCACTGAGACTTAGAGTGCTTCAAATGACATCGTAAAAATGAGATTGCGTGAAGACACAGGTTTGCCTCACAACAGAATACCTCTGTGCACACACACACCGTGTGGCAGGGCTGGAAAGGGGTCTCGTCTCTAGAAGCCGTTCATTCTGTTTTCTGTCGCCAGGCATGCTGGGTGGCTTGAATCACAATAGGTGTCTGCAATATCAGCACTAATGTAACTTGCCCATTCCCCAGGCCGCAGCCAGTCTACCTGTCACATGACGATAAGTCATGACACTCCACTTTGTCATCATTCTTGTGGGGGACCCAAGGCTGTCTGAAACTGAGTTCTAGGAACTGCCAGAAATAAGACAAAGTGGGAACTTCAGGGTAGACCTGGCCAAAAAGCAAAGCCTATTTTTGACTTTGCGTATCAAGTGAAACGTCTTTGTCTATTATCCTAATCGTTACAGTGGGTTTCAGCCACGAGTCTGTGAAAAACTACCACATTTAGCCCTAGAAAAAGAGATTCCCGGGGCCGCTGGCACAGCTGGGAAAGATGATCACACCTACTCAGCACACACATCCTGAGATGATCTGCTTTGGAAAACGTATTTCAAGCCTACCACCTGACCAAACAGCGTCACTGCCATCATCTGCAAACCGTTAACATTTGGAGGGGCAAGAAAGTGGTGCAGAGGCTGATTGCTCTGTATTCGTGTGGACTTTAATCTTTGAAGATTGAATTGAGGAGGCTACATGATTAATTCAAATAATTAAGAGGTGTTTCCCTATTCATTTGATTTAGGATTTCAGTGTTACTCTAGGTCAAAATAAAGACATGTTGAGATACATGAGAAAATAGGCTAATTTTCTCATGTTATTCTCTCTAGGTTATAAGAAAATGAAAGGCTTTTGAAAAAAGAAGTAGCCAAATTAGGGATGGGTGGATTGGAGTCATGGAGAGGAGATGTTATTGAACTTGGGTCTGATTTCCAAAAATAGTGCCTGAAATTTTATGAAAGCAAAAGCTACAAATTTACTAGGTAATAAGAATCTTAAATGGCTTACTTACTTGTTAGTTGTGGCAGAATACTCAACACCTACAATTGAAGGGAGGGAAGATTTATTTAACTCACAGTTTCAGAAGGTCTGACACAGTTCATTCATGAGTGGCCAGCAAGAGTAGAGCACATGGCAGAGGTCTAAGCAGAGAAAAACCCCTCATAGCCTTGCAGATTGAAAGCCAAGTGAAGCATGTCTGGAGACTCAGGCAAGGCCAGAGCTTTCCCAGGCAGAAACTGTAACAACATTTCTTCCTTCTTTTAGTTAGTTCAAGCTGCCGTTGGGACCTCAAAATCCAATCATAGATGCCTCTCCTCACTTCCTGGCCCTCAATACACACCTGAAAGCTCTGCCCTGGGCCTTCCCCAATCTCAGTGAGTTGACACAATCACTCCAGGTCAAACCTCAAGCATCCACTCCTTCCAGCCAGACCCTATCTCCCAACAGCACGTGGTTCCAGTTATCCCATTACATCCAAGTGTGTAATACTTTGGGGGACATTCTAGATCCAAACTATAGCGTTAAAACATGCAATATGAGTTTTAAAGCTTTCCTCTTTTAAATTTCATGTTGCACCTGTAGAATGGTAATTAATAGTTACCATATTGTTTTGTTTTTATTTTGTTTTGGTAGAGCAGCCTGGTCCTTGTTTTAGAGAGAGAAAAAAAAACAAAGAAAGAAAAGAGTTTAAAAAGAATGCAATGTGATTGCAGCACATGGTAAAGTTATGAATCCTCAACCCTGAGCAAGTTTTAACTAATCCAATGATCCCGACCTAAAAAGTTACCCAAGAACATTTCTGTACATTGCATTATGTACATTACATGGTAACAAATGTGAATTTTCATGGCTCTTAATAGAGAGATGTTTCTTTTGCTGGGGGAACAACGTGGGGGATTTACAGATAATATCTAAGCTTATCGTTGAGCTGCTCAGCCTCTTCATCTATATGCCCCGGCTTGTCTCAATAAGTGTTGGTTATCTCACCAATAAAGCATGCAGTCTCCAGAAGGGGGTTTCTTCCTACACCTTAAAGAAGATGGATATCTTGTTACATGTGCTGCAAAAGTGTGGGAAGCACAGGCATGCTTCTGCTCCTTGCCATTAGCAATCATCAGTTTTTCACAGCCACAGCAAGTGTGTCCCCAATAGTTCATGGCCCACTGAGGAGTCTGGATGTTTGTGATGGCACGTTCCTGAGAAGCAGCAGCTCTCTTCAGCTTGGTGACCCAGCTATTTATTCCGGTTTCTTTGTGCAGAGACATTTTGTTTTCCCAATTCCTTCACCATGTGCCAATGATTAGATAATGACTCCATAAATGTGGAGAAAAGGCAGTGTCATGGGTGGTGGGTGGTTTGTTTTCTTAGCTCTTTATTGAAAACATATGGAAATGTTTTATATAAATAGAAAACAATAGAGCATTGCCATCGTGCTAGCAGAAACTAGTATAACCATGCATGAATGGAAATCAAAAAAACTCTACCTAGGCCAGAATGCTAGTTTACTGATATCTACTCTTATTTGACTTGAAAAGATATTTTATTATTTCAGGCTTTTTATTCCTACTTGGAATAAAACTCTGGAGCAAGAATTTTTGCTTTCCCTCCTCTCTTTGTGTAATTAAATTACCTTATTAGCGAGGATGATAAATTCTATCTAATATACTTCACACTATCATTATGAAAGATCTCTTAAAATTGCTACATCTGTTTAATTACAGTCTTTGTATTTCTGACTTAACAGTGATTTGTGGCTGGAAAGGTAGATGTGACCCTCAGGAGACAGAGTAGTAGAGGGTAGAGAACATACCTCAAGTGGAGCAGACGTCTAGGTTTGAGTTTTGACTGTGCTTACTAGCTAGGTAACCTGGGGACGGTTTGATAAACTGACTAAACCTCAGTGGCTTCTCTGTGAAATGAGAAATACATCACTCGTCCTAATGGGTCATGGGATGATCTGCAAAGCTTTCATTCAGTACCTGCCTTTTAGAAAACACCATAAAATGCTGCCTATCATCATTCTAATCAACTAACAGAATGATTTCTACTGGTACTATCTTTGACAATTGAAGAGGTATTGATAGCCAATGCTGAGAATAGTGACAACAGTGACGCTGCAGTTTATTAAGTGCTGATTATGTGCTGGACTTTACAATACAGTTTATCACAACTCTGTGAGCTGGGTGCCCTTATCACCCCCATCACATGATACATACACTACCCAAAATCACAGCTGAAGATTGATTATCCTGGCCCAATCTGGCCACTCCCAGAGTCCTTTCTCTGCTAATACGGCTGCCACATATGTAGCCTGTGGCACCTTTAAAGGATCCTGCATCTACACTATTTGCTTTCTTCCTGTCACCATCCTAGGGCACTAAGGACTCCCTGCCCTTAGTACATCTCTTCCTTTGCAGTTAAAGAAGTCCAGGAGCACTCAGTGAATGTGCTGCTAGAAACCCTGGTATGTTCCGTTCACTCAAGCACCTGCACTTCAGTCTACAAGAGCCTTTTCTTTACAGAGATCAGAGGCTCCCTATATCCAAGTTCATTGTTCAAGTTTAGGAGAGAGCATTTTCCCAGCCTGCAGATGAAGAAGGCAAGGACCAAGATGGTGTGACTTCGGAAGTCAGCGACAAGCCAACCTCCCTCGCCTTACTTTGTAACCCAGAGTGTCAGTTATTGTGTCGGGAATAGAACAGAGTAGATCCAAGGCCAGGTCCACCTCACCAGGCTGCTCATTAGTGTTGGATCTGACAGCTAAACTGCTAACTGGCTCTACTTTTAACCTGAATAGTACATAATTAGGAACACTCTGCCTGACTTCCTTGTGGGAAACACGAGTTCTGCCTACAATATGAGAATCCTGATGAGACTGTCCAGTTTTATGTTCATTCGTAAGATACATCATGATTTTTTTCCTCTTTCCTTTTTGCTGGGGAAGGAAAGTTTGAGATGGGTATATAGAAGGGTCTCCAAGGAAAGAGGACAAGGACTAGCACCTTGCATGTCTACTCACTGATAGAGCTACAGCTTGTAGCTAAAGGAGCCCTGAATATAAGGCATGAAAGCAAATTCTTTGCGTGTTACTAGTTCTAAGGATGCTACCATAATGTAGCAGGCACACACGAAAACTGAGGCGGCCATTTTTTACTAATAATGCCTTGGGTTTTTCACAGTAAATCATCACGAATACAGAAATTCCTTAGAAATGAGAGTGGAAGTATGACCAGGTTTCTACTTGGTTAGTCTCCTCATCATTAACAGTGACAACAAAAATGCTGGTGTCCCTGGGTTTCAAGTTCAGTCCTGTAAATGCTGGCGGCAACCTCCCTTGGAGTCCATGCCTGCCCTTGCCTTTGGGGTCTCGGTATATTTTACAGCAAACATTAGGAAATCACTGTAAAATAAAATCTGCTTTAGGAAAAATACTTATGCAACTCTCCAATTATTATGTAAGTGAAACACCATTTTAATGCAGAGCAAGTGTTACTTACCACTCCAGTTCCATGCTAGCAATAGCAGGATGTTGTTTTGGGAAGCACAGAATTCCAGAGCCAGCTCTACCATTTGCCAGCTGTATGATTTTTGGCAAATCACTTGACTTCTCTGATCCCCAATTGTTCTGCCACAAAACTGCATCAACAATAAAACTTCTCTGTCTATTTTGTGGGTTGTCAAAGACCAACAGAGACTGCAAACGTGAAAGCTCTCTGGAAGCACCTCACAGCGTTACTATCAGTTTGTACAAGATGAGTAACGAGGCATGAGGAGCAGCGCTGTACAAGGGGAGCTTGGGGATAACTCGGCAGTCCTGGAGAAGGGTGGCTCCTGGGGAAAGAGACGGCCTGGCTGGTTTGAAGGCCCTTAAACTCCAGGCTGAGATTGTGTAGCAGTTTAGCTGTACAACCTGTCAAAAGCCTGTTATGTTTTAAGCTCTTGTAGTGACAACATGAGCTACATGAAATCACTGTGTCCTTTCTCACCAGACTCTATTTGGGAAGAGTTTACAAACTGGCAGCCTGGCAGAGTAGTAGCCAGGATTAAAGTGCTGTGGTTTTATACCAAGGAGAGAAGTGTTTCGTGTCTTATTCTGTTACCGCCTTCCCTGGGGATTCGGCAGATGGAACAACAAAATCAGAAACCCAAGGCAAACCTGTCAGTTTGATTCCTGTTAGCTTCAGAACTCACAATTAAAATAAGATAGAATAGCTCTTTAGAAGGAAGAAGCGCAAAAATAATTTCACAGAGCATGCTTTCTTCTGTCTGACATGGCTAACACTCTCTGGAGATTCCGGCCATACAGGAGAAATTGTAAACTGGCACACAGTAGGCACTTAAGGAAAATGGTTGAAAGAATAGCGTTGCTGGCAGACATAGCTGATTCCCTTTCTTATTTTCTTAACCCTTCCAAGTCAACTCTTAAGTTTGACAAATATCAGGATGAGTAACTGTACACCTCAATCTTATGTAATATGCAGACCAGACCCTGAACCAGGCAAAGAGCAACATGTGTGTTGGCAACAACATGCGAGGAGGTAAAATATCTGGTTATTGCTGTTTAATAGTTCTCAGGGAGAAAGCATGGAAGCGCCAGATGTGAACCTAGCGTTTTCTCTTTTGTTCAGATAAATATTTCTAACTACAGCCTGGTGATGGAGTCTGACTTGGGGACCTTCTTACCCACTGGCCTGCAGTTCACGGGCTGTGAAAAGGCCCGGGCCATCATGGAGGAGGTCATGAGCTTGCTGAAGCCCCTCAACATCACTCAGGTCCTCACTGGTGGAGAAGGAACAGACATCAACTTCTGGATCCAAGCTGGAGTGCCAGGTAAGTCCAAAAGATAAAGGTGAGGTTCCTCTTACACGGAAACTGAGGTAGTAACAGGGCAAGTGATTCATAGAAACCTTAAGTTTTTGTCTGTAACCTTTACCTGATGAGCTCCAAAATTGGAATAATGGGACTCACCTTGTATTTACCATCTGCCTTTTCTTTCTAAATTATGTCATTTCACTCCCAGAGATTGATTTACTCATTCTGGGACAGCTCTAGAAATCAGTTATTTTTTTAAAAAAAGAAGAAATGTTGGTGATTGTAGTATAGTGATCTCACAACCGAAAGTTAGGGAATAGAGTAGAAGGCAGTTATTGTTTCTAATATCCTTATAATTATAGTACTGTACTAAAATACTATAATGACCTAAATACTGTCATATCTAAAATTTTACCATTATTCTTTGAAAGTGGAGTGCTTGCTGCTAATCATATTTTTCCATAATGCAAAGAATTATTAGGAGCTTGAATATAAACTTACATGTTCTGATTAGTGATTTATCATGAATCTCCCAAAGAGAATCCCTAAGGTACTGGGACAGGGACACAATTACGAAATGGGATTAGATCTGAGGAGGTTACAGGCATATAGGCCAAAACAATCTCAAAACAGACAAACCTTTTTGACTTCACAAGTCTGCCCAAGCTGGGCCTGGAAAAGGGTAATATAGGTACTTTGGACCCGCGGCTGTTCCTTTAACACTAATACATTCATAATCAAAAAAATTATCCCAGGATACACCTACAAATCCTCAGTATTTGCATTATACAAAGAGGAAACTCAGCCTTTGAATGATTTAACATTACAGTCTTCAGAACTCTTTCTGTGGCTATAAAACATTTCGTGAGAATAAAATTAGTTTCCAGCTTCACCCCATGCCAGTTTTTGTTTTCTGCCTGCCAAACAGATTTTACTAAGAGCATAATGTACTACATAGTCTTAAGATTTTTTAAAAAGGTGTAATCTTGAGATATTGTAGGTTTTAAAGCTGTATTTTACATACCAAAATTTATTACTAATATTTCATAGCTAAAAATAGAAGTCTTTAGTTACAATACCAAGATCCATTTTGGCTCTATTTGTTCTGTGTATATTTTAAACATATTTTGAAATTCTCTTAAGAAAACATTTCCATTTACTTTGCCTCCCTACTTTTTTATGAGTATGCATTTGCAAGACACAATTGTTACACCAAACTTGAGAATTAGCTGCACAAATATATCGCATCAACTTCACATACCCTTCTCCTTCCCCAGCTCACTTTCATACTCCATCCTTCCTCCCCTCTGCTTCCCAATATCTCAACCACTCGAATCTATTATTTATATATACTGTGGGTTTCTCATATTAGAGAAACCATGTGATATTTAATCTTCTGAGTCTGATTCACTTCACTAAGCATAACGGTCTCAAGTTATATCCATCTTCTTACAAAAGTTCTATCTGTCTTTATGGTAGAATTGAGCTCCGTTGTGTGTACCATATTTTGTTTATCTATTGATGTACTGATTGGTTGTTTTGGCATCTTCCAGGATTTGGCTACTATCAGTTGTGCTGCTGTAAACACTGCAATTCATTTGTCTCTACTATATGGTACTTTATATTCTTTTGAAAAGATACCCAGAAGAGGTTAAATGGAATGTCTGTTTTCAGATTTTTGAGAAATCCGCATACTGCTTTCCATAATGGTTTACCAGTTTGCAGTGATGTTAACGGCTTCCTTTTTATCCACATCCTCACTAGCATCTCTTGCCTTTTTGTATTTGATAAAAGCCATTCTCAATGAAATAAGATAGTATCTCAGTGTTGGTTTCATGTGCATTACTGTAGTGGCTAGAGATGTTGGACAATTTTTCATATATTTGTTGTCAACTGGTGCTTCCTCTTCTGACAACTGTCTGTTAGTTACAATAAACTGTGTATTCATTGCCCAGCTTTTAACTTGGTTTTTTGTTTGTTTGTTTGTTTGTTTGTTTGTTTGTTTGTTTCAAGTAGTCTATTTTCCTTCAGTTTGTTGTATGTTCTAGTTATTAGTTTCCTATCTGAGGAGTATGTGGCAAAATTTTTTTTCCCATTCCATTACTTCTCTGTTCACTCTTTCCTTTGCTGTTCAGAAGATTTCAAACTTGGTATAATCTCAGTGGTTAATTCTTTTTTTTTTGTATCAGATGTTGTATGAGAAAGACCTGTGCCTTCAAGAGATTTATCTATTTTGCCCTCCAGGAGGTCTAGTGTTTCTGTTTTAGTCTCTGATCCACTTTGATTTGATTTCAGGAGATGGTGAATGGTGTAGGTACAGATTCATTCTTCCACATGTGGGTAACACGTTCTCTCACCACCATTTAATGAAGAGACTATCCTTTCTCCGGTGTGTGTTTTTGACCTCTTTGTTGAAGATTATATGGCTGAAGGTACTTGAGGTTGTCTCTACATCTTTAGTTTTGTTCCACTGGTCAGCCTGTTTTTGTGACAATACCGTATGACTGTTGTCACTGTTGATTTGTAATACAACTTCATGTTTGAAATCATGATGCCACATGCTTTTTTTCTTGTTATTCAAAATGCTTTAGATATTCTGGGTCTCTTTTGAATCCATTTGAATTTTAGGATTCCTTTTTTCAAGTTCTATGAAAAATGTCGTTGGTGTTTTTGAGGAATTACATTGAATCTGTATATCATCAGTCTTGGTAGTATAGCTATTTTGACACTAATTCTACCTATCCAGTAACAGGTAATATCTCCCCATTTTCTAATATCTTCTTCAATTTCTTTTTTACACCATAAAATAGTTTTCATTGTAGAGCTTTGTTGTGATTTGGATCTAGAGTATCCTACGAAAGCCTCATGACCTGTGGATACTATGCACTCTTGGGAGGTGGGGCCTGGCTGGAAGACGCAGATTCTGAGGGTTTTTACATCAATGAAGTTGGAGGTCAACCTTGTAACCTACCCAACAACACAGTAGTTAGGTGATCATATGTGATTCTTGTCTTATCAATTTTCCTTACAATCGTAGGACTTCTATTTGCTGGCAAAATTTGTTTACCAGGGTGATAAATGTCTAAACCATTCGAATTACTTTTCATTCTTGAATTTTATTTTGATGTTTTTAGAGGGGTTTTAGACAAGGCATCTGAGCAGTCCTCTCATAAGAAGATGCTTTGATGAACTAATGCTGAAGAGAAAAAAAAAATGCTTTGATTTCTTCTCATTAGGCACTTTGGATTTTAAATAATAAAGAGAGACTTTTTCATAATCAAATACAGACAACATTGGTTAAATCTTCCGAACATATGCAGGCAGTCAGCCTGCACTGCAAAAGCAACCTAGTGAAGGAAACGCCTTGTACCAAAAAGCATGTGGCCCTTTGTGACTCTGTTGTTGCATGTTTAACGTCTAATGTTTTGTGAAGGGGGCGGGAGAATCTAAATACTTATGAATCATGGTGGAGCAAAGGAAATACAAGAGTTTATGTGAGGCTGGCTTCAACCTCCTAAGAAATTACTGTTCACAATTTTCTTGCAATGGTCTGAGTCTTTAGCACCACGGTGTATTGCCAGTGTATTACTGCACCAAAAAGCCAGTAGATCAAAACTGGTTTGCTAAAATACATGTAAAAATCTAAAATTCTCTAATATCTGGGTACCAAAAAAAAGGAATCAAAGACTAAAAAACATGTTGGTTAGAGAGGTTGGGTGGGGGAAATCTTTTCACATTCATATAAATATATATATATAGATAGATAGATAGATAGATAGATAGATAGATATAGATATTGCTGAAGCAGCATATAGTGTGTGCATGTGTGTGTGCATGTGTGTGTGTGTATATAAATTTATATAATCACACGTGCAGAGGAGATTGCTGAATGCTTTGCTAGCAAAACATTGTGGTGTGCAAAGCTAGAACATAATAAAAAATAAGCCATCTATCTGAAAGCTACATTGTGGAGAGTGTCTCCAGTTTACCTTATGATATTTTTACTGATTTGTTGAGTTCTGTTCGCTAGTAACTTATTGAGGATTTTTGCATCTATGTTCTTTAAGGAAATTATCTTATAGTTTTCTTTTCTGATCATCTTGGTCTAGTTTTGTTATCAAGGTAATGCTATCTTCCAAAAAAGAATTTGGCAATGTGCTTCTCTTTCATGGAACAGTGTGAAAAGTGTTGATGTTAGCTGTTTTCTGAATTTCTGGTAAAATTTTGCAATGCGTCTATCTAGTCTTGAACTTTTCTTTGTAGGTGTAGATTTGATTACTGCCTCCATTTCAATACTTGCTATTATTCTATCCGAAGTTTTTATATCTTCTTGGGTCAATTTTGGTATATTGGATGTGTCTAGAAATTTATCTATTTCTTCTGCAAACTTTTTTTCCAAATTCTGCAGTATTTTGGAGTAAAAGTTTTCAAAATAGTTCCTTATAATCCTCTGAATTTCAACAGTGTCCATTGTGATTTCACTTTTTTATTTCTAATTGCCTTGATGTAGTTTTTGTTTTCTTTTGATTGATTTGGTTAGATTTGTACCTTTTTTTTTTAGTAACCAACTTTTTTTTTAGTAACCAAATTTTTGGTATTTTTTAGTTTCAATTACATGAATTTCTGCTCTGATCCTTGTAATTTCTTTTCTTCTACTACTTTTGGATTTAGAATGTTCTTGTGTCTTTAGGACCTTCAGGTACATCAATAAATTATTTATTTGCAATTACTCTGTTCTTTAACATATGTATTCATAGCTATAAATTTCCATTAGCACGGCATTTATTGTGTCCTTTACATTCTGGTATGATATGCTTTCACAATTGTTTGATTCTAGAAAATTTTTAAGTTTTTCTCTGTTTTCTTCTATGACCCATTGTTTGTTTTATAATGTATTATTGAGTCTCAGTGTATTTGCATAGTAATTATAATTTCTTTTACTATTGAATTCTAATTCTATTCTTGTATGATCCAAAAGTATACAACGAATTATTTCAGTTCCCGTGTATTTATTTAGTCATACCTTATGGTCTATGATATGGCCTGTTTTGGAAAATGCTTCATGTGCTGCTGAGAAAAAATTATATTCTGTTGATGTTGAATGGAAAACTCTGTAAATATCAGTTAAGTCTAATGGTTGCCTAGTATTTCTTTGTTAATTTTTTGTCTATTTGACCTATTTGTTATAATGAAGTATTGAAGTCTACTACTATAATTTTAATGAGGCCTATTTGTGCTTTCATGTCCAGTAGTTTCTGTTTTATGAAATTCACTTTCAGAATAACTACACCTACCTGTTTTCTGTGTCCAATTGCATGAAGTATTAATTTCCATCCCTTCATTTTTAGTTTATGTGTTTCTTTGTAAGTAAGGTGTGTCTCTGACAAGCAACCAATTGCCAGGTTTTGTTTTTAGATCCAGTCTACCAGTCTGGGTGTTGTGATAGGAGAGCTGAACCATTAACTTTGAGCATTATTATAGTAGCATATTTTCTATGTCCTGTTGTCATCATATTGCTTCAGTGTTGATTACTCATTCTTCACTGTGGTTAGATGACCCTTCTCTTTTTGTTGTTTCCTTTTCTCTGGAATCTTTTGTGCTTTAAGTGTCCCTACCTTTTTTTAAGACTCCCTTGAGTATTTTCTGCAATTTTGGTCTAGTGATCGCATTTCCTCAGGGTTTATCATAGAATATTTTGACTTCTCCCTCTATTTTGAAGGCTAATTTTGCTGAGAGTAAGTGTCTGGGTCAGCACTTAATTTCTTTTGGCACTTGAGTGATTACACTTAATGCTCTTTTGTCCTTTAGTATTTGTTGTTGAAAAATCCACAGTTGTTCTGGGGTTTGTCTTTGCAGGTTACTTTCTATTTTTCTCTTGCAGCTTTTAGTGTTTTCTCTTCATGTTGAGAGTCTCAGATTTTGTTTATGTGTGTCATGGAAAAACTCTTTTCTGGCCGTGATTATTTGGTGTTCCGTATGTCTACAGTATCTCCGTGTTAATTTTTCCCCTAGATTTTGGAAATTTTCTACTGTAATTTCATTATGTTCTTTATTCCTTCTGCATCATCCTCCATTTTTTCTCATTGTCCCATAATTCTGAGGTTGTTTCTATTCGAGCCATCCATCAGCTGATGCATACATTCTCTTTCTTGTCTTTTTGGGTTTTTTGTCATCACTGACTGTATGGTTCAGTTTTTCAACCTTACCTTCAAAACCTAATAATCTGTCTCCAAAAATGCTCAAACTAATTTTCCATATTTTCATGTGAGTTTTGGTATCCTGGAATTCAGATTGGAGCTCTTTCAATTTTCTACTTATCTACTGAAATGTTTCTTCATTTCTTTCATTTCCTTATTTATCTTTTTATTTGTGTTTTCTATATAATCATTAAGATTTTATGAATTAAGACCATTGTTTGTTTGATTAAATCCTCTTTGAACTTACTGAGCATCTGTTACATTTGTTTAAGTATGTCTTATTTGAGCTGATTGGCCACTAAGTCCACTTGTTATTTGACTTCCTTTCCTATAATTTCCACTACTTTAGGACTCATGTATCTTTTGAGGAATTTGACATTTTTGCAGGTGTCTTACTACTTCATTCTTCCAAAGTTCTGTTGCTGTGTATTGTAGATCAAGTAATGTCAATAAACTGTGTTTCTGCTATGGGAATTTATTCTACTAGATTATATATTTCCTTGGAATTTACTTGAGTTTGAATTTAATATTTATAACCATTTTAACTTAATCAGCTATTAATCTGGGGTATCTTTTCAATGACTAGCCTTCTGCTAACTTTCTCCTTCATTTTTCAGTGAGGAAAGCATGAATTATAGCACTATATGTGGTCTAAGGACAAGTTAACTGTTGATATATATTAGAACAATATTAATATCTATGCCATCATTAGCAACATGAATGAAAATCTGCAATAATATTATAATTTAAGACAGTCAGATTATTGGCAAAGCCTAATAACTAGTTTAATTCTGTAAGTATTAACATAAAACATGCTGTCTCTACTATCAATGTATCTACCTACATAAGCCTAATATTGACTTATCTAAATGATCCACTAATATCAATAATATATCACTGTCAGTAATAAAGTGGACATCTATGTTGCTTAACTAGGCTAAATCAAATGACCAAAAGTTATAATAAACCCTAAGTAGGCCTCAGTGTCAGCACCAACAGTGTCTTAGTTATCTTTTTGCTGCTATAACAGAAATACCTGACTTCTAATACTTGAGGAAGAAGGAAAGTTTTATTTTAGCTCTGAGTTTCAGAAGTTCTCACACAATCTATTCATGGGTAGCCAGTAATAATGGAAGCACCTCATGGAGGCTAGATGGAGGAAATCTCTTCATGTCAGAGCAGACAGAAAGCCAAGTGAGGGAGGAAAGGCAGTAATCTTCCCCCTTCTCTTGCATTTAGCTGCCTTCTCTGGTCAAGCCCCAGTGTTCCACCCTTTCCAACCAGGTCCACCTCTCAATAGTACATGGTTCCACAGGTATCCTGCTACATCCAGATACTTGAGATTTTGGGATCCAAAATCCAGATCCAAACTATAACAAATGGTAAAACTTAAGATATATCAGATATTGTCATCTTACAATAAATATTCAACTCATACAACTATTTTGCTCTTTACATTAAAAATATGATCCATACTACTCATGGAAATATCTACACAAACTCTTTAGTAACTTATTCAAGGAGTGTACTAATGGCAACCCTATGTTATTGTTGATAGTATAATCTGCCTTAATGTCATATGTCTAAGTCAATAGCAAAAAAAAAAAACCTAATGATTCCCAAAATGCCAAGCCACATGGCTGTAACTTATCACTACTTAACAATACTATTAATAAGAGTGGTGAGAGAAGCAAGGGAGAGGACTGAGAGGGATAACTTTTGAGGTGCAGAAGAAAACAGAAAGATATATAGAATAAAGAAAAGCAGGACAAAACTCCCACCCCACATGGGAAGAAAGTGGATATAGTTAGACAGCTGTGACCAAAGGAAAAAGAAACAGAGAAGCTATGAATGAAATAGAGAACACTTGCAGAATCTATAGAAAAGCTTTTAGGAAAAGGCATAAAGAACTCCTCAAGAAAAGAGAGAGAGAAGAGAGAGAGAGAGAGGAAGAGAGAGAGAGAGAGGAGAGAGGGAGATGCAAGAACTAACAAGAGACCAAAAAAAAAAAAAAGAAAGAAAAAATACAAATCAATAACAAGAAAACAAAAAACCAGCTGAAGTCCTAAGTACCTACAGACTTGAAGAGAGTCCAAAGTCCAAAAACCTTTCCTGTGTTATTTGAATGTAAAGTCCCTCTATCCGAGACCTTCAATCTTGCCAGTTAAAATCTTGCTGGGTTCTGTGCTGAAAGTGTGCAGTGATAGATGCCCTGCAAACCAAAGGTCTCTGCCTAGCCACCTCCACACCCAGCCCTCTGGGCCAGCATTCCCAGCTGATCCAGCTTCTCTAGCTCTGGGGTACAGTGCAAGGGTTGTGGGGACAGGGTTTCTTTTTATACTCTTCTACAGGATTCAGGATGCTCAGAAGGCCTGATGCTTCCTCTTCCCTCACTGGCCTTGCCTTCTGTGTGCTGTTTCTACTATTCCCGAGGGTTCTAAAAATCTCTAATTTGTGGTGTTGCCACGTGCCTTAGGCCCTATCCTGAGGCTCCACAGGCAAGCAGATGGCTGATGGGAGGGCTGTTGATCTCCACCCAGCAGCTGCAGGCCCAGCTTCTGAGGCTCCAGCTGGCCTTGGGAGTAGGGGAGGACAGGGCTCTGGGCTCTTGGTCTGGTGTGTTGTGCTCATTAGGGTGTCCTTCCTATGGCCACAGCCTCAAGAACCCACTTCTGGCCTCACTGTAGGTCCTGGGATTCTGCTACTTCCCCAACCCAAGATGTTGAGGAGGCCTCACCACTATATTTGAGGCCCCCTGACTGGATTAATTTGGAGCTTCTTTCCCAGAGTTCTACTCCATCACTGTCTTGACCCTGCCTCCAACATTTCCATTGACATTTGTGTAATCTCTAGACAGATCCAAGATCCCCTACATATATGTCACAGATAAACATTATCAGTCATTAGAGTATTTGCCTAGCACACACAAGGTCCTGGGTTCAGTTCCCTAGCCTCACATAAAAATTAGCCAGGTATGGTGGTACATGCCTATAATATAACACTTGGAGGGTCAGGCAGGAAGATTGCCACCCTGGGCTACGTGGTAAGTGACCAACCTGGACCACAGAGTGTGAACACAAATTAACAAAAAGAGAGAATTAGCCCTTTAATTTGGACATATTTATCTGTTTGTCATTTTAAATTTTTTCCTGAGTGTTAAATTTTTCTACAAGACATTCTTAAAATCCAAGAACTCATAAGTAAGCTGCTGGGTGGTAGCTATGAGGGAAGGACTGATATTATAAAGAAAATTAGAAGGGGAGACTTGCCAAAAGTACGAAGGGGAAGGTGACAAGGAGCTGAAACTTACAACAGAAATGAAAGGAAAAGAGCTTGTACACCATCTGCCTTTATATTTCCTGATTGTTTGTGTTTGACCATGAAGATTGGCCCAGCCTTTTTTCCCTTCATATATGCACATTCCATAAGAACATTTTCTTGTGGATGAACAGGATGATTTGATTGTCTTCACCTGCAATAACAAAATCTTTCTTTTCCTCTTGGTTTCAGTGTGGTCAGATTCGATTCTGCTTAGTGGAGCTCATGGGGAATTTGAGCTCATCACCGTGGCTTAGGATTTAATAAATTGCAACTTATTGAGCCCTTGATATTTATGAAGTACTCAGATAAGTTTTTTGCAGACACTCTCTTTGAATCTTTCATACACATAGCCATCCTAGGAAATAGGTATGATTATCCTTAATTTGCAGATAAATAAATAGTCTCACAGGGGTTAAATGATTTTCACTGTACCAAGGTCCCAAGGCTCCCTGAGAACCGGCCATTCTAGTGTCAAAGTTGGTGGCCTTTCCCACAATAAGTGACAACAAAGGAGAGTCTGGAATGCTGAGATGGTCTTTCAAATCTCTGGCAGTGTCTAAAATGTTTATGTTATTCAGATCTTGCTTATGCAAAGGATTTCAGCTCATTCCTGCTTCAAAATTATTTACCTCTGTGAGAAGGGAGTTTGTTATTGTAAATAACTACTTATTTCTTTTCACATTCTTCATTCCACTCCCCTCTCTACCTCTGTAGATCAGAAAGGTTTATTTACAGTCAGTAATTCATTTAGACAGCTATAAATTTTTCCTGGAATTTTTTTATTTCCTCTAGAGTATTATAAGGAAGAACCAAAATATTGCTTCCTTCATTTTATTGCTGTTGAGCTGTCTTATGATATTTCAAATTTGGCCTATCCCTGGAAGAACTACTCACATTAAATTCTCATTATCTATTGAAACTTTTTAAAACTTAAAAAAAAAAAATCATAATAGACCTGAAAAAGAGAATAAAAACATACCAGTTATATATTCTTAAAGATCTGATAATAATAATTACTTAAACATAAGGATGGGTTTCAAAATATTATTTATGTTATGATTTAAATAACTTCTTAACTTTTAAAAATTTAAAAAGAAGCTGGATTTACAAATTTCAGCTATCGTTGGTTTTTTCCTTTTTCTTCCACTTTTCCCATTGATCCAATTAATTGTGCATTTATTGAGCCCTCACCATATTCTAAGCCTCTTTCATTCCTGTAGTCCAAGGTGATCTCATGATGCCATGGCGCCAGTCTCTTTAATATTCTGTGTATGTTGAGTACCAAAATAGTAAGTAATAGCACAGATAGATAAAATTAAAATCTAACATGATTTTTATTGTTGAGAGTAGACAAACACATCAATGTGCGAGAGGAGAAATGATGCCCTTTCTCCCTAGTGAAAATCTGGATTTTACGTATCTAGTAGGATAGCAATTAACAAAAATATAAGCCTTTTGAGGAAACTATGGTTAAAAAGAAGTATCTTGGATATACTTTTCACATAAACTCCGTGTTCTAGATCATGATATCCCAGGATCTTTCCGTTCCCACTTACTTTCAGACATCTCTCAAAATCCTAGAGGCCCCTTTAAGTCACCACACCTGGGGTGTTTGAAAATACTTCTTCAGCCCAGAAGGCTTTTTTTTTTTCTGTTCTGAATTCCCAGAATGCTTCTAGCACTTCCGTCCTAGCCTGGCACTTGAATTGCCCATTAGAGCATTGTTCTTGGATTATTAGGAGTTTATGCCCATCCTGTCTCCCATATTCAGTGATCACTTCCCGGAGTTTGAACTCAATAATTTCTACCTATTTACCTCTTCCATATCTTTTAGCTTAATATTAAGAAATGGTTTAATTGTTGTAATTCTGATTTGAGAGAAAAAACAAAGGCATTGAAAATAACTATATTCTTGAAGTCTTGAAGAGATTTTGTTCCCTCAGATTAAGTATATGAGGAAAATAAAGGGTGGTGAAGAAAGAATCAAACAGATTTCTAAAATAACAGAAGAATGTACATATATATATATATATATATATATATATATATATATATATGTACAGACAGCGAGAGAGAGATAGAAAGAACACACTAAGTTAGGGTTATTTCTCTTAAAGGAGCAATGACATAGAAAAGCTGTTGAAAATACCTTCTAGAACTTTAATCATTTGCCTGCACAAAATGATGAATAGCTGCTCCCTGAGTCTTTCAAAGACAATACAACAATGACTTTGTTCAGACTAGAGACTGCCAGAATAAAAGCCTTGAGTGTTTGCTCCATTCTCCAGATTAGAATGAAAAAAAGTCTGTTCTTTTTTTATCTGTTGATACGGAGGTCTAGTATATGGCTCTCAGATCGCTAACTATCTTCTACTTGAACATCTTTCTTTAGAAACTTTTCTACAAAATAAACACTAGTGAAAAACTTAGATAGCCTGTTGGTGTGTCCTAAGAGAATGAGCCCAGTCTCATTCCACATCTGCCACTGAGACTTTCTTCCTCTGTTTCAGAATCTGAGCGTCAACTTTTTTCCTAACTTGTTGGTTTGTGGTAGACAGTGTTCTGGGAGTAATTAGACACTTAGGCTGTGTGTTCTGGCTTTTCAACTATTTGCAAAGTATGTAATTTCTCTTTCAAAGCTTCCCTCATTATTAAGCCTCCTCACTAATCATCTACAATATGGCAAAGGGAAATCAGTAGTAAGAAGATACGCAAGACTCATATTCATATTCACTATGCAGTAAGTGGGACTTGGTTATCTGGTTCTCAGAGCAAATATGGTAACCTGTGAGTCAGCATTTCCATCAAGTATTGTCATGTGTTTCTCTTCCTCCTCTAGCCTCTGTCTCATTGCCTGGCACTACAACCTAAATGCCTCATTCTAAACATGCACCAAATGATTTCCAAGTTCTGTTTACTTAAAATATCTACTATTTCTTAAACCCTCCCCCTCCTCTCCTTCTCAAGGGGTCTCACTTCGCCACAACTAGCTGGTTCCTGTGGCAGCTTCCTACTAACATGCTGACCTCCAATCCCAGTCCCCTTTCACCTAATTGGCTCACTGCTTCCAGACTGAACTTTCTAAACAGAAAATCAATGCATTATTTGAGATGTGTTTGTCTGTAAAACAAAACAGAAGGTCCAGAACAACAGTGAGGGGATTGCAAGTCCTCTTTAAAAGAACTCTGGAGTGGATGACCACAGAGAGCTTACTTTAAGTATGCAATTCCAGGCAAGGGCCTTGGTTCTTCACATCTTTTACCTTGTCATCCTTGGCATGTTATCTTTGATCTTCAGACTTGTCCCCTTGTGACCCCGAGATGATTGTTTCCTTATGGTCTCAAGGTGGTCTATTCCCAACAACGCACTTTTATACGTTGTAGAATAGTAGAAGACAGAATACCTATAATCAATATTTCTTCTGAAGACTGAATAACTTTTCCTGAAGTCCTAAAATAAATGCCTCCTCAATTGCACTGATCAAATATCTGTGGCTAAATCATGTGGTGCAAATGGAGAAAAACTACCAAAACTGGTCTGTATTGATCAAATTTGACTTCCCAGACAAAGGATGGGGCTCAGTCAACAGTGAAAAACATAGCGTTCTGATGTATGAGAAAAATACTTAATAAGAACATGAGAATTTCTAATCAATGAACAATTAAAGGCAGTTTCAATAACTGATCATCCTTCCTCCTTGCTTACAATCTTTGTGTCTCCCCTTCACGTCCAAGGTGTTATGCGTCACCAGTGTCCACTGGGCATAAGGTGCGAGTCCTTTCTTGGGACATGCCCTCTGACCATGTGTGCAGGCTCCCCCTTCCGGCTTCTCTCTTCTTTTCTAGGCATCTACAAATCATACCCAGTCCTACCGGAAGTTCCCAGCACACCCTGTGTCTGCACACTTATTTGCTGCTGGACCTCCCCTATTCTATATTTTTTATCTGCTAGTTTCATAAATCTTTGTTTTCTTCCTTTGGAAGCCTTTCTAGCCCTGCTTCCAAACCCCCCCTCCCCCCCGGCCAGGTTGAGTGTTCCTGGAGTATATTCCCAAACACCTGAGCTCGCCTGTCCTTTTAGCATGCCCTTATAACGCAGATCCACCATGAATTCCTCAGAATTTCTCATGCCTGAGAAATTCTCTTCCCTGGACAAATTGCCCATGAGTCAAATGTCGAATAAACAGGAGTTACGTACTACTAGAGAGGATTATTAGCTACCCTCATAAATTATGATTACTTTAGCAATAACATTGCCTTATTAAGCTTTTCTCTTTCCTTACTCAATTATTATTTTTTAATGGTATTTAACCCCTTTTGTCTTTTCTATGACAAAACTCCATGTTGAAGTACCAAATACATAGATTACTCATAATTTCACATATTTTCCATTTGGCTTATTTCTGTCTAATACCTCATATGGCATTAGGCAGAACTTAACAATTCCGCTTTGTCATTCTGAATGGCCTTTCACCTGAAATGTCCCAAGAAAGAGACAAGGAGAGCACAAGTCGTCACGGTCATGTAAAGAAAGTTGAAGGTTTAAATTCTCCACCCAGGACGCGTATGTTTTCCAGTTAACAGATGGAACAGTGCAGCCCACCAATTCTGTGTCCCCACTGCCTCTAATTAAAAGATGCCTCCCTGATGGTGAAAACGCCCTCACAGTGGTGCTGGAAGAGATCCATGCCCACGGCGAGGAGGCTCCGCCCACTGAGAGCATGAAAAGGGCCTACTCCAATTTAAGCCTTTGTGGAAATAGCAGGGGAAGTTTTGTGCAATCAGCAAGCACCTGTCTTGAGCACCTCCCATAAACCAGACGCTGTTTTTACCCGTTCATTTTTATGTACAGTGCATAATGGTTACAGTGAGCTCTTAAGCTCATTCATTATACATATATATTTTGTACACCTATATATTGTGTCAACATTACAATCCCTTCCCATTCCCGCCCCCCCCCCAAATCCCACTGTCATACCCATTTGGTTCTATGAAATGCCTGTATCATGGGTTTCTTATATTAGAGAAACCATGTGATATTTAACTTTCTGCATTTGACTCACTTCACTAAGCATGATGGTCTCAAGTAAGTCCATTTACCTACAAAAGCCTCCAATCTGTCTGTCGGTATGGAAGAGTAGTACTCTATCGTGTACATATACCACAATTCTTGCATCCATTGGTCTGTTGATAGATATTTCAACGTCTTCCACCTTTTAGCCATTGCTAATTGTGCTGCTATAAACATGGGTATCCATGCATTTCTGAAATACATTGCTTTTAACTCTTGGAAAGATACCTAAACGAGGTATTACTAGATTGAAGGGATTATTTATTTTTAGCCTTTTGAGGACTGTCTATACTACATACCATAGTGCTTGTACCAGTTTACAGTTCCACCAGCGAAATGTAGGCACTGTTTAGACACTGAGGATAACATGGGAAAGACTGACCCCATGTCTGCTCTTACGGAGTTTACGTTGGTAGAGGAGGCTGGAGTGGTGGAAAGAGATGGGCCTTAACAAAGGAATACATTAAGTGTGGAGAAAAATAGTAAAGACTGATAAGGATTCTGGAGAGTATCATAGTCGGTAGCCTCATCTTATGGCTTTATATAAGTTACTTTCTATTTTAATATTCCTTGAAAAAATAGGTGTATCATCCACATCAAAACTATACCCTACAAATTGCTAACCAGAGCAAGTAGTAAGTGGCTTCCACTCTCCCCCTTTGCAGTAGGCTTGCTTCAGCTTGAACAGAAGCCACTGAGTATCTTGCCCAAAGCAGACCTGGCTCAAGCCTTCAAGGATGATTACAGTTGGGAAAAGAAGACCATATTTATACCACTGAGTGGTTAGTCATGCAAAACCTTATGAAATCTCTTCTAGCGTTTCCTCAGTTATTTGAAGCACATATTTTTCACTTTGATGTTAATGGACTTTATATTTTTACTGCAGCTGGACTAAGGACCAAAAGAGTATTTTATTCTTGGTTACATACTCACAATACTCATTACCACCCGGTACATAAAAGTTCACTGATTAGTTGTATTGATTTGAAGGTGAATACAGGACATGTTATGTAACAGCAAAAGGCAGTTTGGCACAGCTTCTCTATAAATAACATACAAAATAATCCCAGGATTCCAGGGACGAAAGACAGGGAAGAGCTGCAAGAGAGGCGCATGAGCTGGATATTGGAAACATGTATTATCAGGTAGACAGAGGAGCAGAGAAGGGCATTTCTGGAGAGAAGCCAGCCAGGTGTCCCCTCTGGGGAATAATCTGGGGAGTGACCTCACTGGCCAGTTCATCTTGGAGAGCAATAGGCAGTTGAGCGTTCTGGAGCCAGATGAAGAAAAGGCACAGATTTCAGGCTGAAAACTCTTATAGATGATGCAGAGTGGCCAGAAGTCTTGGGCAGGGAACAGATTCGATGAAACCACATTTAAGGATGTGTGTTCAGTCAGGGAAAGTCCAGAACTCACTGAAGTAGGAGGGTCATAGTGAGACCTTGGAGGTGAAACAGGAACTCGAAGATACTGAAAGGGTAAAAAACGAAAGTTTTAGGTATTGTAGTACTGCTCTGTTTTAGATTTTATAATGACTCGTGAGCACTATTTCTTACATTTCTCTACCATTTTCCATGCCTTCTAATAATGTAGCTTGGAAAGGTTCTACTTAGTTGGTACCCACATACACATATAATAGTCTCAGAAAACAATATTAATAGAATCATTAACAGTATAACTACTGAAAAAAACTTGGTTCTGTTTTTAGTATGTATATTCTACTAGAGAGGTATGAATTTATATTATCTTAGGAAACTTATTACTCCAAATATAATATCACTTTCATTTTTTTTGCTTGAGTATCTAAAGCTGCTGCTTTCTAAAGAGTTTGCATCTTTATTTCTGCTTTTTCCTTATAAAGTGGAAAGGAAATTGCAAGTACAAATCATTATGGAATTTGTTACTACTTTGGGGAGTCATAGCTGAGTCCTCAGCATACTGTGGTCTGTTCTTTATTCTTATACCTAACTTAGGCAATTAATTTCACTGATTTATTCAGGAAATACCTAGTGTGTACATACCTACATCTATCTGTCTGTCTGTCTATTTGTGTGCCTGTCTGTCATCTGTTGAGAAAGAGAGTGATATGTGCAAAGTGTCATGCTAGGTGCTTTACATGTGATCTCACAGGATTCTATAAGAGCCTTTTTGAAATTTACAGTGTTGTTCTGTAGTCATTTCTCAGATGAAGACATTGGGACTCAGGGACTTTCCTTTGTCTAAAGCTCAGAGGTGTGAGGTGGAGAAGCAGAATAGACACATAGGCACCAAAGTCAGTGATGCAGGGCTTAGGCACAGAACAAGAGCAGTGTGCGGGAGTTCAGCCAGAAGAGGGATTAACCTGATGGTCGTCACGGAAGAGGTGATGTTTCGCCTGATTTTCAGAAAATAATAGAACCCTGTTGGATGGAGAGGGCACACGTTCCATGTCACAAGATGTGGATAAGTGGAGTTCTTGATGTAATGTGTTCTTTAAATGATACATAGTCTAATTTGGCCAAACTTTAACTCAATATAGGGTAGTAGCAAAGGTAAAACTCAAAAGGCTGCCGGCGACTTGAGTTGGGATGTGAATGTCATTCTGAGGATTTTAATAATCAGAGATTTTGAAGATTCTTGAGCAGAAGTGAAAAGTGGTGAGACTAATGCCAGCCACTAGATCAATTCCATCCAACCTCCTCCTCTGAGGACGTTAAGACCTACCTACACAGATCCACAGATCTCACTGACGGAACTACGCGTCTTCCGACAATTTCTTAGGAAAGTTGGATTCTTTTGCTGCTAGTTTTGCCAAATTAAGCCTCTTAGTTGAAAATCCAGAGTTGGAGAAGCCCCACAAAGCATTGCCCCATGATCGAATATCAACAAATAATGTCTGTTTAGACATGATCTTCTTGTTCAGTCTCTGTGTCCAAAAAAGTCTTGCAATATTGAATATTTCATAGTTTTCATAGTAAAGCTCTGTGAAAATATACTTAGTAATTTAATACTTTAACAATTATGTTATGGAAACCACAGGAAAAAATGTCACAATGAAAGAGATTTTGAGTTCATATAGGGTAAGGACTTTTTATAATAGAAATAAGTTATATCTCAAACATATATAATAGACTGTCTAGTTTGAGTCATTCAAACTAGTTTTACTCAGTGTTAAAGTTCAAAATGACCACTTCACCTGGTATTTTTGAGAGGCCCCTCATGAGAAATTTATGGCATAGTGTATTAGATCTCCTTCTTATCCCCATCATTATAAGAAAGTATGAGATTGTGAAATTAATGGAAATCAAACTTCCTTTCCTAATGTGACATTTGCTGCCTTAATAATCTTTACAAATTATCATGTGTAAGTCTAATACAATTGAGCTCTGCACAATCCACTAGTTACGGATCTCTTGAGACGTGAGCGACTTGTTGCCTGTAATGCGACTGGGTATTAAGTGTGTCCGCAGTACTCTTGCTTTCCCTCTTTTCGTTTCTGGCAGGTGTTGGAGTAGAATAGTATGTAGGCGCATGGCTCGGCCTCTTTCAGGACTCAACAATGTCCAATCTTTAAAGGTTTAAAGCAAAAAATGCTTGTTGGGCACATCTTTAAAAATGTACTTTATTACAAATGTCATATTTACAGTTGAAAGTTGCAATAGATACTGTCTTAATAACTTTATCATTACATTGCAAACTGCAGTACAAAAATAGAGACATTGTCCAGAGAGGTCAGTGATCCCAGACTTTTCTTCTTCACAGAACAATTTATCTCAGATACCTGGTGAGTGCCGTGACAGTCTCAACGGCACCCTCCATTGCTGAATTTTTTTACTTTATGCCAGCATAGGTCCAGTCAAACCTACGTAAACCTCAGATGGGTGTTTAGGTTGCAGTTGTGGTTCATACCATTGACTGCACTTTAAAATCACCTGGTAGGCTTTTTTAAAATTATCAGCACAGGGGCCTCACTCCCAGAGTTTCAAATTTCCCCTAAAGATTCCGTGAGCCTCACTCCCAAAATTTTAGGTCTAGTGTGATCTGGCAACAGGAGAACAGTAGTTGTGCATGTCCAAGGAGCACATATCAGGGAGTGCTCGTTTGACCCATCATCCCTCCCTTCCCCTGCAGCAAAACCCTAATCTGTTCTACGGGATTGGTACTTCCCTGTGCTGGCACAGACTTGAAATTTTGAGGACCTGAGCACACGTGGTTTCAGGTGATTCTGATCTGCAGCCAAAATTAAGAATCTCTGAAACTTAATGTAGTTTCAACGTTAAGAATATGAGTTAAGGAATGATGCAGAAATGAATTCAAAATCTTATTCTACTACTCTCTGGTTGTGTCCGCTAAATAAAGTCATTTCACATTTTGGAAGCTCACTTTCTTAAAGAATAAAGTAGTGAAAATAATACTTCATAAAAGTGTATTTTTAAAAAGGATAATCCAAATGAAATGCTTGTCATAAAACACTGTCACCATTTTAATTATTCAAGAAAGTTCCATACTTGTAGACTTCTTCCTAAGTGAGAGAAATCCAGCTCGGAAGGCCTAACGCAAAAATGGGGAATTTAACCAAGCTGTAAGAAAGACAGAGAAGATAGAGTTGAATCTTGATTCATGAAGTCCAGAATTTGAATGCTGATGCAATCCAAATTCTGTGTGTATATGTGTGTGCGTGCGTGTGTGTGTGTGTGTGTGTGTGTGTGTGTGTGTGTGATCTTTAGCCCAACTTCTCTTTTCATGGTACCTCCATGCTGTCAGCCCACCTTCCCCTGAGGTTGAACTGAAATTAGGGGCTGCTCCACTTATATCTTTATACCCCTGTAAGCACAGAAGCACCCAGTAATTCATGTTGTCCAACTCAGCTGGGAAAGTCACAGTGGCCCAGACGGGGTGCTCTATCTATTTCTACAGTCAGAGGAGCACCCTCAAGAGATACCGTGCAGATGAATATGATTAGCTGCTTCTATTTCACTATTGAGACCTAATTTGAAATGTATAAAATACATAAAATCTTTCCTACCCTACAATCTTTTGCCAGACATCAGGAAGGTCCCAGAAGCAACAAAGACATTTCCTGAAATTAAATCCCCTAGTCTACTGTTCTCCATGGCCTATGCATGACCGTTATTCCCTATGCGTCATTTCTTAGATGCCTGGTCCAGTTTACCTGAGATACTTAACTTGATAGGCAGAGAAGGAGCTGGGTCATTTCTGCCTGGCTCCCAGAAACTACTCACACAGAAGTGATCTTTCTTCCCAGGCCTGCCCAGGCTCTCCTTAACCCATCCAACTTGGAGAACTCAGTGGAGTTACTGGTGAGTTGCTGTAACTATCCTGCTATGCATGTTAACCAGGAATAAGGCAGTGGGAAGAGCAATTACAAAAGCCGAGAGACACGCTCTGACATTTGAGCTGCTCTGACAGTTTTCCCAGAAAACACATGGTGGAGAGGGATAGCAGTCATCACTTTCTAGCAGGGTGCTTTTGACAAGTTATTTAACTTCCTGCAGCCTCCATTCCCTGATCTGTAAAATGGCAGCAATAATATCTCACGGGGCTATTGTGAGAATTGAATGTATTTGATAAGTGAATGCATTGGAAAGTCAATTACACTCTACCTGGTGGATATTGAGTAAGTGGTTTTAAGGGTCCTGGGGGTAGTTTCATATTTAAAATTGTTGTAAAGGCCTTGCTATGAATACGCTCTCAAGTATTTACACCCACTAGAGAGGATGGCAGGGCACATACTTGACTATTCTACGAAGCATTTCCAAAGGTGTGCGAGTATTATCGGTATTCACTGACCTTTGGACCTTTATCCCACTTACTTTGTGGTTACAAAACAGAGTGCAGGAGCTGCTGGTGTCCACCATAAAGAGCTCTGCTACTCTCCTGACTGAGCCGCTACAGGTTCGAAAGTAGCTCACTTCACTGTAACATCATGCCACACTTCAGAGAAAGATGAGGAGAAAAAAAATGGCGAGTATTAATAACATTACTAGCTCTTCTATTTCAAAGGATGCCAGTAGGGATTTCGAAGTCTCTTTATAGCTCCTACTCCAACAAAGTTAATTAATTATGAGTTGATAAGAGTCAGTGGGGGGATTGCGAAAGTATAAATGTGTAAAAGCCCAAGTTCAAGGACACAGAATGGCCTCAGGTTCTCACAGGAAATTTCTAGCTCTTAACTATATGCTATGGAAGGACTGGTTGTACTCTATTGGCAAGGAGCCTCATCCCAACTAGTGATATTAAGATAGTATTTATCTAAAAACAAAGATATACGCTGTGCATTTTGTGACTTAGAAATGGGATAATTACCTCTCTACACCTCTTATGTGTTGAAGCTCTGTAATATTTTTGTCCAGACCTTTCCAGGAGTGAAAATTGCTTTCTATATAAAGCAGGAGCATTTCAAATGAAGGAACCAGTCTTCACAAGAACTCTTTAGAAACAAGAGATAAAATAGCACAACACTGCCTATATTGACCTCAATTAAGTTCAACTACAGATGCTAAGTTGTCAAAGGATTGATACTTAGACATAATTTAAATATGAGAGGAAATTGGGAAGAATATCGTGAAAGTGAAGGAACATTTTCTTAATTTTTAGGAACAGCTGCCTTGGAACCACTTTTATTTAATTTTCTGCTAATGTGATCATGTAAATGTGAGACTTAGACAATCTGTGTAGCTCATGGCAATGTAGTCTTTTGCTTCTCTAGTTTACTTCCTACCCTTCTCCAATTTTTTCATGAGAGACTTTGTGAAAGGTTTCATATTTCTTAGCTATTGAATCTATTTATGAAAATTTGAAATGAATAGTTTAACACAATTAAGCAAGATTCCTTATTCATTAACCTTCATTTTTCCAAGACTCTGATCCTGTCAGTAACCCGAGAGCCTTATGTTAAGTGCAGACTGGGTTTTCCATCTTTTGGCATGCCACATCTGGTGACAATTACAGAGAACATACAATGCTATTCATATAATGGCATGTGAATCTCTGAACTCAGTTTCATGGGCCTTCAGGGTCATTTACAAAA
This sequence comes from Ctenodactylus gundi, assembly GCA_004027205.1. Taxonomy (NCBI): domain Eukaryota; kingdom Metazoa; phylum Chordata; class Mammalia; order Rodentia; family Ctenodactylidae; genus Ctenodactylus; species Ctenodactylus gundi. Next base: position 328,046 of record PVKB01001449.1, on the reverse strand, counting down.
GTCTATCTGTCTTGGAACCCAAGAGTTTAATTTTGGCTGAAAATGTGTTTATGTAGCTTGTGAAGGAACTTGCCATTCCTTTGTTTTCCCTTATTTGTGTGTGTGTGTGTGTGTGTGTGTGTGTGTGTGTGTGTGCATGTGTGTGTGTGTGTGAGTTATCCACCTGATGAACCTAAAGACTTTTTAACCTACCCACAAACGTTTTTTTAAATTGCTGCTTTTATTTATTATTTAGCTTTTATCAATTCATATTTAGTGGCTTCTCTATGTCTATTAAAATATTTTTGAATATCATTTAGTTTGATTTCATACTTTCACATTCTTTACTCAAGATAGAGGTCAGATTTCCTAATATGATACAACATGTAATTATGGCATTGGGACTCTGTCTGGAGCTGTGTGTGACCTCTCAGACCTTCCTGGTGAGTAACTTTCTAGCATCTTTAATTCCGTAAGTCATGTAATTTTGAAAGTATTGACTACCTAAAATGGTAAACTTGAAGCTACAAGTTAGTTATTCAGGTGTTTCATCTTTTTATTTTAACACCTGACATTTTTGATAGTATTCAGAACAATCATTTCTCTGCTTTTAACCGAATATTTAAATTTGCACATACATGATGCTATGGTTTCGATCTGGAGTGTTCCTTCCCCAGAAGCTTCTGTGCCCAGATATTGTAAGATCCTGATGTGCTATTAAGAGATGGGTCTAGTCAGAAAGGGTGAAATACTGGAGCTTGACCCAGAAAGAGCAGATCGGCGGGCAGGACCTGAAAAGATAGTTCCACTCTTCCTCCTTTGCTCAGCTTCCCATCTGCTATGCTGTGGAGAGCTCTCCTCCGGATACAGCTCCATCATGCCATAGCCAGCTGTGACTGTCTAAAACCATAAGCTAAACGAAAAAACCTTTCCTCCCTTAAGTTGTGGATGTTCGCCATTCTGTCCCAGCAATGAATAAGTAACCAAGATACATGACCATTAAAAAACATTAATGTTCTTTACTTAAAAGAGAACCACTTTTGGATACTTTGGGATCTTTTATTAGTAATATGAATACTAAATGAATTCTAGTGTGTTTATCTGAAGAAGTCATTTAACGGCTGAAAAATGAAAGAGAAGAAAAAGAAGCATAGCACAGCAGTTAGAGCGGTTTGCCTAGCAAACCCAAGGCCATGAGTTCAATTCCCCAGTACCATGAAAGTGACACTGTGGTGTGGGCTTGTAATCCCAGCATGCCAGAGGCTGAGGCAAGAAGATTAGCATGAATTCAAGGCCAGCCTGGGCTACACAGTGAGTTCAGGACCAGTCTGGACCACAGAGTGAGACCCTGCTTAAAGAAAAAAAAAAACTGAGATTGAGATTAAAAACAATAATGGTTTCATCCATGGTATTTAATGACATTTCTTAATTTGCAAATTTCAGATGTGTTTTAATGCTCAATTACCTTTAATATCTAAATGAATTGCCACCATATTAAAGAAAAAAGAAAAGTGACCTACAGTAATTTTAGTGTTTATTGAAAAGGAGCATCTGTATGGGCTTTGAGAATTCTACAGTATTAGGAAGCTGTTAAATTCTAGATAGCTACATCCTTCAGATGGGAAAAACAGGATGCCTGAGTGTGTTTCTTCTCCACTATGAAACTTGGTGTCACTTTGCTATTAAACTCGAGCATGTGAAGGAAGCAATTATAATTGCTTGGCACTTAAAAAGCCTGCTCTACTGTTCAATGAGTTAGAAGTATTTTGAAAATTTGATTGCTTTTACGTCCATGCAAAAATACCTGTAATAACATTTTTGCTGTATGCCTAAGTAATCTTGTAGAAATGGGCACTTAAGTTAACTACAGAATACTCAGAGGGGAAATGGCAGCCGAGACTTAGGAGAGACCTACAATGCGTGGTATACATTACGTGTTTTATTTGATGTACTCCTCTTAATGCAGGTACCAATAGCTGTTCCTGCTTTCCAGATGAAGAGACTGAGGCCGAGCCTGCCTAGGAAAAATGACCTCAGTAGCATGAGTTGTAGGTCATATCTCAACCTCAGTGTTTGACCGAGAAGCTTGTTTTCCTTCTCTGGTGTCTTTTCATTTCTAGGATTCTGCTGAAAACAGTAGAGCAGCATCTGATGAGATGTATAGGCTTGGCAATCGGTGCTGCCTGACTCACCCGAGGCACACACTCAGCCTCACTCCTGAAATCTGACATCAGGGTTTGTGTCTAAATTATCCCATGTATCAAATAATACTAGCTGTTCTCTCCAATTTCTGCTTTTAACCAGCTTAAAATTTCTCAAAACTCACATCGTTACCAAGAATATTAAACATGCTGTCTTAAGTTAATCAAGTGTGTATTGTACTGTCTTGTATTAATTAAATGCCTGTTACCTAAATCCAGAATCCTTCAAGTTGATTTTTGAAGTGTATTCTATCACTGGCATGGGAAGAGTCCATCTTGAGATTTTTCTATACGAAAGGAAAGAAAGCCACCTCCAGGTATCCCTTCGAGTTCTTTCAACTGATCTCCAAACATAAAAGGACTCTAGCTTCTATGGAAGTTTTTAATAAACCTTCTTACTTGGCAGTTAGCCAGATGTCTGGAATATGACATTCCTTCGTTATTTATTTTTCCACTTATGGTTATGTTTTAAGGCTCTTTTGATGTTGTTTGTGCCCCTAGGTCATGGTGAATGACCAAGATGGCTAATAGGCTGGCTTCCATAGGCGCCTGCTAACAACTGCTTCATAAATATTTAGCGGGGCATTCTGTGTGAAGGGCTGGGGAATTAGATGACCTGCCAAGTCTGTCCATGTCTAATATCTATGATAATGGCTGCAAATTGCATGAGACGGAAGGAATGGCCTTGCACTGTGAAAAGCTGAAAGGAAATCAAGATAGCCAGAGGCTCCAGGCTTAGGCAGGCAGCTACCTCACCCTGCACACCTCTCCCAGGTGCGGCTGCTGAGGTCAAGAGCTCCTGCCATCTAAGGAGCAGTCCCCCCTCAGGCACTCATCCCTACCCGAGAGAGGTAGACTCTTCTTATTTTAATCTTTTTTATAATGGTAATTAGCATTACATCTTGAATAGCAAATTACAAAATCCAAAACAGAATTTTAAATTTAAAAAGCTTTTCCATTAGGAATCCAGCTGCATTAATTTCGCGGACTGAAGGTAAGCTAAATTAGCCAAGTTTGTGCATTCATTGCCTTTTTCTAGTCCTCAACATCACAAATGCAAAAGGCTGTCATTAAAATCTGAGAACTGACAAGAACTGAGATTTCTCAATATGAGTGTTGAAAGATTAATTTGAAAAGATCTCACTAAAAAACACAAAAGGTTATTGCTAACATGAGATACTTTATATTCAGAATCTGTACCTGGTTAAAAAAATGCCTACTTACAATATCTTGTTTAAAAAGAAGTTATATATTTATAGAACTTGATCAAATTGAGAAATTTCTGGTAATTTTATCTCTATGATATAAAAATGCCATTTATAAGATATTAGAATTTTTGTTATCAAATAATATTTGACGTCCATTTTTAAAACATGTTACGTAAAATTAAAAATTGAAAACTAAAAGAAAGAGGAATGAGCTGTTTTTTACCTTTTTTCTTTGCAATATGTTTTAAAACATGAAGTATTCTGTTGGCATATTTTATATTTTCTTTGCCCTAGAAATATTAGTTGTGAAGAAGAAATAATAGTGATGAAAGCCGTAGTAATAAATTTCATCTAAGTAGAGTTAATTCTTAACCAGACTAGTTGGTAGTGGTGTAAAAATGTGAATGGTTCTTGTTTAATCAATTGAATTTTAATTGTGTAAGTATGAAATGTGATAAAAATATATGATGAACATTTAAATTTTACACACTTGTTACAGCAAAAGAAACATTCCCAGTAATCCACCTGAGAACAGCTCCTTGCATGTGAACACACTTGTCCCCGTGTTCTTGCCATTTTCTGAAGCATTTCCGGAAGTCCTCTCTCAAGAGTGTCTTTAGATGTGATTGAAAATACATTAAATCCTGCCACTGAGCGTCACTGAATGAAGGGCAGGCCTGTAGACACTACCTCGTGTCCTCATCTGTCTTGTTCACTAGATCTTACACTGTGTGACTTCTGACTCTGCCCCAGTGAAAATGCCCATAAAAAATAAACATTTTGAATAGATTCAGGACATTGGCCACAATGGCAACTAAAGATATTCATTGAAAGAGGACGTTCAGACTGTGTCAGAATGCAACAAAAGGTGACGACGTGTCTGGAGAGAGAGGGAGTAGTGGGAGGGAGATTAATGTGTATCTTTTACTATGGTAAATGCATTTCACATTTAAATTAGCTCTTTTTTCAATCACCCTTCATAGCTTGATTGAAGAGTTTAAACATCTGTGTTCAAAAGAACCGTTTGGAAAAAGGTTCATTGGTGTCACTCAATGCATGTTGTTTGGTCCTATATACTGCATTCACGTCCCAATGAGGCTTCCCTAAAAATAAATTTTATTCAAACTGCTTACCCTGTTATAGACTACATAACCTAGAGTGGCTTTCTAAAAACCAGCATGGGTAATTTCACTGTGAGTTTTAAGATGTTATACAATTATCGAAGAACTAAAGCTTACGATGCTTCAACAGTAAAAATGACAATAATTGAAGTGTAGGTGTCTGAGTGGCTGATGACTAATGGTTCTCTTAGTAGCTCTGTTAGCATGGGCCCTCACTCCGTTATGAGGACTTCATGAGCTTATAGGATAATTTTACATCCAGAACTTGTAGTCTGGTTTTAAAACATGCTATGTTAGAGTGATAGATTGGTTTATAGCACCATGTTTTAATTAGACTTGATTTTAGCTATAAGTAACTTAAAAGAACAGGAGAATTAAAACTCATATATATATATATATATATATATATATATATATATATATATATATGAAGAAAAGAAATACTCTACCTGTAGCTTAATTATAAAACAGGATGTTCAAGCCATGCTTGAAATAATTTTATAGGCACCCTTCTATTTTAAAAAAAAAGTCACAATATTACTCTTCCTACACGCTCAGGCAGACATTGCTAGTAAGAAAATTGTGTAGCTTCCATTCACTGTGTGTCTCCACATCTTTCCTAAGAACACAGGCCTAGAAGCAGTTCTAATGATCCCATTTGCAGCATGTACTCAGCCCTTCAGTCAAGAACAGACCTAAGGCCTCAGATGCTTTTCAACAGCAGAATAATCTGCTGGTTCCTTTTCATCTGCTCTTAGTATGTGGGCTTTTTCTCTTTTCTTATAAGCACGAGCTCACTGAAAGAAAATCTGATAAAACTTTGGATCTCTTTCTGTTTCAGATCTTCTTATTTTGTAATCACTTAAAACTAAGGGATCCTGTGCTGAAATTATACCGAATTTAAATGCTTTCCACCAACTGCACCCCTTATGTGCATTGAATTCAACTTAGAATGGGTGAACAGTGTTGATCTTTAACCTCAGGTGGCTTTTTGGGAACACCTATGCCCTGAACCAATTCAAACAATGCAGAAAAGGATGTTCTATAAAGCTTATTACAATTGTAGACCAAAACTTACAGTTGCAATTGCAGTCTGGAATGGGATTCCTAATCTTTTATTTTTCTGCATTTCCCTCATAATTATGATACAGACCATTGAGGAGCCATTTTTGGAAGGACAAGATGCATGCTTAGTCCTTATTTATCTCCTCATGCAAAAACTACTTATTGTAACCTCAATTGAGGCAGTATTTTCCCAAGTTTATTAATGTCATTAATGTCACCAGATTCAGAAACAAAAGGATAGCAGTGGAACTGCTTCTGGCGTTTTCTGAGTGCTGATGACGCTTGATGGGTGATGCTCTTGAGTAGGAAGACTTGGTTGAGTCCTGGGTTCTCATGATGATGCTGTAGCAAAGTTGTGCAACTTATTACTAAGACTTATTTTTTCAGTGTGTGAGTGGAGATAAGCATCTTTTCCTCCTACCCACATAATGCCAAAGCTCTGACAAACGCTGAAGCACAACTTGTAAAAATAAGTTAATTTCTGCATGAAGATGTAGTTATATAAGTTACAGATTTCCAGAAACCGAATACCACCGCATTTTCTTTATGTTTTATAATAATTTCCATCAGTTTTACACGATGGTTTGTAAAACCACTTCCTCAGAGACTTTCCCCATAACCTTCTACTTTACCTTCATCCTGTCTCAATTCATCTCTATAAAGATACAGAAACGACAGATTAAAGTCATATTTTTCAACCACCCTCTAATGGGTGTCCTTGAAAATCTTACATTTCCCACATTCAGAACCTCGGAGGTCAACCATTTCTGACTTGCTGAGAATAACAACCAGCTGCTGAGTTAGCCTGGGATATTGTGTGGGATACAAAGTCAAGTCCAACCACAAAACCTTCCCCAGTAATGAGTCAGTGTGTGGGTGCCTATATGCAAGCCCTCATAAGAAAGCAGAAGGAGCTGAGAAGGAGAGAGCTCTCAAGTGGTTCTTTGGACTTAGAATTTGTGCAAGGAAACAGCCTTGCCCAGCCCCCTAGAGAAACCTCATTCATTGCTTTACTCACTTCCTTTATTCCAAAAACCTTTGTGCACCTAGAGGTCAGAACAAAGATACAAAGATCTATGCCTCGGCAGCAACTCCTTTGTCTAAGACCAAGCATGTGCCTGTGGTTGAGCATAGCGGGTTTATTACACACTCCAGCAGGGGAGCGCACACACCATGGGGAGTTTCAAGACATCTCAGTTAAAAGTGTTAGAAAAGACTTAGAGGATTTGGGTTTCGATTAGAGGAGGATTTTGACAGGAAACAGGTTTGTTCTAGATTAGGTGCTGTGAGGAAGTGAGGATAATTCTATGACTGGGTATGTTAATAAACTATCTAGATGGAAGGGAGGGCAGGTGGTATTGAGACAGGCAGAGGTGGTTCAGAAGCAACAGTCACCTATTAGAAAGAGCTTGTTTTATGTTCCATGGTTTGCACACTGGTTTTGTTTTTTGCTTTTTTTTTTCTTAGCTTAGACAAAATTACAAAGCGACTTGTTTTGACTCATACTGCCCCAGTCACAGAATGATTTTTTCTGATTCTACTGTTTCATGAGATCAGTCAGGTGTCCTCAGGGCTTAACAGTATGGACACCAACCTATAACTGTCAGGCCAGGCTCCTGACAGTGGCTGCTTTTCTCCTTTTTTATATTTTAGAACAAATGTCTTTGAAGTATAAAATCAGTTTTAGGGCAGTAAGATTTTTCACGATGAACATTTTAAGTTATCCGTGTGGATATTATTTTCTATTTTTTTTTTAAATTAACCTTCAGCTTTGCCATTGTTCATTTACAATTTGTAACTGAGGGCCATGTACATTGGGAACATGCAGGGACCGAGGAACAGCAAGAGTGAAGAGACTATTTTCCCATGAAGTGCCAAGCCAGTACAGAAATTATAAGTAAAAGCAAAAAAAAAAAAAAAAAAAAAAAAAAAAAAAAAAAAAAAAAGCCAGCAGAGTGTTCGGTTCCTGTCATTAATTATTTGTTCATGTGTGTGTGCATGTGTCTGTTACCCCTGTTTGACACATGGTACTAAAATTATAGACTACCAAAATTATGGTAAAGAGCATCTGATGTTCCAGAAAGATTTTCATGCTTTATAACCAAGTGGGAAATACATGGAATGAATACTTTAATAGGAAACTGCATGCAACATGTAGTTTTAACACCCACTACCTTTGAAACCTGTCAGAAACCTGTTGTCAGCAGTAGTTATCCTCAGAATCATAAGATTTAAAAGCTACAAAATGCCTGTTTTCATATAAACATAAAATGGGACCAGCGCTTGAAGGGATACATTTATTTTCCAAATGGGACACCTGCAGCGCCACCCCATAGAGAGGGCGGAGCCTTTCTCAAGAGCCATGGGTAAAAGGCCATTTGTAACACAAATGGTGTATGTCCTTTATATTATAGTGGTTAAAGACAACGGACTCATAGTTGATGCTTCTTGCCAGGTCGGGAGGGGGAGTGAACCCCTTCCTGTTCTGAGACTAGACCACCAATCAATCTGAAATCCATAGGGAGAACTATTTGCCAGCCGTTTCTTTTCCTTCTACTTTAAAGTTTTTCTAAGCCAATAGCCAGCGTTTGGCACCACTGGAGGCAGAATGAAGATGCTTATGTTTGTTTGGCGGTACCCTAAGTCTGCCAAATTAGCGCTCATCCCGGAAGTCCCATACAGTCTCAGGCATCAAAGGTCAGGGGTGCCCTGAGCATGCCCATTCTCTGTCAAGGGGAGGAAAGGCTTCTAGCGTCTTTCTTTTTCTTTTTCTTTGCCTTTTCTCTTTTGAGAATGAGCATTCTGGGAATGAAGCTCTCCTCTGATAACTCTTACAAGACACTTTTGTATTTGACTCCAGGGACTGAGAATTGGACACATAATTCTCCACTCATTTCTCAAGTGTCAAGAGAGAATTGAGTTTAAAGGCTCCAATTCCCTTGCAGGTTACTCTGTCTATCTAGATGAATTAGTATTCCACACAGCTTTGGGAAAATCTCAAGATGATTTGCAGGTTTGCAAATTGTTCAGACCTGTAATAAAAACTTCAAGCTGAGGAAATCACTAAACACTTCGTGACATGAGATTTTCCCCCGAGGTCCAACATCTTGGATCAATTCACTTATCTGATTTGCTGCTCCACCCGTGTCAAACAGCCAAAGGCTGCTGGGAAAGGTGCGCGTGCGTCTGCGCGCACGCACGCGCGCGCGCACACACACACACACACACACACACACTGGAAAAGTCACACACACACATGCACATGTACACATGCTAACTTGGTGCCACTGTAATACTGGCCTCAAGCCTTAACCTGATCCTCAGTGAGACTTCACAGTCCTGCTGTGTGTCCTCAACCAGCTCTTTACCCATCCTGTCACCACTGATGTCATTCTCCTAACCTCTTTTCTCTCTGCTCAGTAAAAAAAAAAAAAAAAAAAAAAGAGTTTAATCCCTTATCCATTCCCACTGTTCCATTCAGATAAAATAGGATTTCTATCCTTTTCATATCCTGGCCTATGTTCTGGGTCCTGTCCACTCTATACCCTCAAGCAACATAAGCTAGCACTTATTTTGGTAGATAATTGGGGGTTTTCTTCAGAATATAAGGTATGTTTTTGCCATTGAAATTACACACCCACGCATGTTTGACCCATGACTTTCTAGCTCTTTCTCCTCATTGTCACTACGCTTTTCCTCCTCTTAGTCATTTCCGTTTCCACTGTAGTCTGAACTCCACGGGGAGCAGTCAGCAACACACCAGGCTCTCCAGATCTTCCACTGGCTTGAAGGTCTTCCATTCGGGCAGATCCAGGGGGCTTACTCTGGTTCTTCTCTTACATGATTTTTTCTGAAGAACTGATAATTGACCAACCCCTGCACTGCGAAGCTTCTTATACACTGTCCTCAACTTCAAATGGCTCAATTTAATATTTTTGACATTCTGATGGTGCAAAACTGGTAAGCTTTCCATAGACACTGCGCTTCAAATTTTGAATTTTGGTTTTTTCCTGAGCTAGGAGTTTGCAGTCCCTAGGCAATGCAGGCAGGTCAGAGAGCTGCAGCTACCTGTTAGCCCCAAGATCACAAAGGAAAATAACCAATAGTAGTCTACAACACACAGCGTTGCTAAGCTGTGCTGCTTACTAAGTTAGGTGTGTTAAATGCATTTTCAAGCAATGGTATTTTCAATTTATTGCGAGTTTAGCAGGTCACAGCTCATAATGTATGAAGCAGTGTCTGTGTGTACACTCTTCTTCTGAGGCTTTCACCTTCCTCTTCTCCATTCCTTCTTAGATTCCTAACCATTGCATCTCGGTAAGATATCTTTCTTGGATTCTTCCTATTCTGCTCACTGTTCCTGAAAGATATCTCTACAGATCATTCGATCTTTCTCCGAGTATCATAATCCATGTAGCTGCTATGGGGACTTGGATATCTCACAGGTACCTAAAGTCAGCATGCCCAGAGCTGAACTTATTTCGCTGTATTAGTTAGTTAGTTTTGTTTTGTTCTGTTTTGTTTTTTCTCACTGATACAGAATACCTGACACCTGCATGTTGATGGAGAGCTTTCAAAAAGTTTAATTTGGCCTCTGGTTTCAGGGAATTCGGTCCATGGGCAACTGGCTTCAAGGCAGAAATATCGTGGTGGAAGTTTACAGAAGCAAAAAGATAATTACTTCCTAGTGGCCAGGAGGCAAAGCAGGGGAACAGCGCAAGAGATGAGGGCACAAGGGACCATACATAGTGCGTGAGGTCAGGACCCTCTGTGATCCCCAGACACATCCAGGTGTGTACTGAGACTTTTCTTAATTCAGTCAAGTTGTTACATCACAAGTAACAGTCACACTTACTCTTACTCCAACCTATCTTTGAAAATAGCAAATTATTACCGTGGTTACTCAAAATGCAAGTTTGGTCTGGCTTAGCCCTCTCTTCCTCATTCACTCTTCTTCATTCAACTGCTCTTCAGACATGTCAATTCTGTCTTTAAAGGCAGTCTCTCTTCCTCTACTGTTCTGTTGCTGGCCAATTAGAGCCAGTCCAATTTGGGTTTGTTGGTCCACTGCCAGCCCAAATTAAAAGGCCAACCCTTGTGGTAAAATAAGAAAAGGGGTTTATTCAAAGCTATTGATAGCTCTGCTTCAACGAGCATTCCATGCTACAGAAGTAATTGTTCAATTTCAAAACCAGTTTTTGAATTAATGAAATGATTAGGTCCTAGCTGCAGGACCAGGTTGGCCATTGCCCTAGGATCTGAGGAGTGTGCCTGTCTCAGACCATAGCTAGCTACTGGGTGGGTGGAGCTGTTTGGCCCCTAAGGAAGGGAAATCCTTTGTCTGAAAAGGGAAGTCGCCTTTGCGTTTGTGTCTTCGGGCCTCTGCTATCTCCCTATCCATGGGTCAGTATTTTTGTTTCTTTCTTGTCCTTTGTCCCTCTCCTGCTTTTGAGTGAAGGGAGAAGGTCCATCTGCTCTCTAGGCCGTAGAAAATAACATCTTACTTTAAAGTGCTATCCTGCTGATATCAGTGGTACTGTTGCCTTACTTAAGGACCTCAAAATTTCTCCTTACTGTGTTTTTTAAGGTATCCCTCTAAAATGTGCCTTCCCGTCATTTTGGGGTCAAATGCCCGAGTGTGACATACAGGGTCCTTTATGAACTGACGTTGTTGTGGTTAGGATCTGGAGTGTCCCCCAAAAGTCTCATGTATTTTAATGTTGTGGATTATCTATGGAACCATGTGATGTTGGTGGATTGAGGTCTAGTCTGGAGGGGTGGATTACAGTTAAGACTAAAGGCGCGTGAGTTAGGATTAATGGTCTGTAGTGGCCACACCTGGATGCAGGAGGGACTAATTATTGGGCGGAGACCTGAAAGGATACATAAGCTGCACCTGCCTTCCTGGAGGACTGGGACTAGTCTCAGCTGGTCTCAGCTTGCTTTTCTGTTTGTGATGGCGTGAGGAGCTGCCTCCACCTCTGCCTCTGTCCTGTACTCTGCACTCTAATTGCTGCCGGCCACCCCTGACTGGATTGTGACCATACGAAACTGTGAGTTAAAAAAAAAAACTTTTCCTGAATTTGTGGGTGTCGGGTATTGAGTCACAGCAACGAAAAAGTAACTAAGATGTCTATCAACCTCTCCAGCCTGACCTCTTTGACAGTTTTCCATTGGTCTTTATTCTTTTTTTCCCCGTTTTATTGATATGTATAAGTGCAAAATTTAAAGTTTACAATTAAGTTTAGCATTTTGTGCACCTATGTATGGTCTTTATTTTTGCCATAGCATGAAATCTGATTGGATATTTTTTAAAGATACCAAATTATATCATAACCCCTCATTTTCTATTCCCCCCACCCTGACCTGGGTCTAATATTCTTACCCCCTAGGTGTTGCTACTTATCTTTTAAGTAAAAAAAAAAAAAAGGAAGCAAGATAGGAACATTCCTAAATAACTAGACCAACTATTACAAATACTAGAATTTAGAAGTGCTGTGGAAATTGAAAAGACAGAAAATTTAAATTTACTGAGGAGTATTTGGGAAAGTTATTTCAGAAAATGTAGCATCTGACATGTGCCTGGAGAGCAGTGATGAAAGGATTTCAAGGGTACTGACAGGGAAGAGAATGACAACCTCTAGTACCTGGCTTTATCTGGCAAGTGATTAAACCAAAGGAAAATTTTTGGCACAACCTTCCTGCCTACCGGAAACAGAAGAAGAGTTTATAGTCTCTTTTGACTCATAATCTTTTGTTGATGCTGGTCAAGTGTTTATGGAGACAAGGAAGTGAGATCTAGAAAACTATAAACTTAACAAAGACTTTTCTCCTAGAACTCAGTCCATCCCCATAGTAGATGGTACCTCTAGCCATGCCCACTTCTAAGGCAAAGAATTGAGTCTTTTGAATGGTCACTGAATAGTGAAGAAGAGGCTTGAGCTACTCTGATGCTTAGTGTTTGAACCCAGTATAGGTTCTTAGATTCTTATCTTGAATTGTTTGCTGGTGCTCTTTTCTCAAACTTTAGAACTTTGTGAAAACCCCGTGTTGCCCGGAAAGTGACTCAGTTAACGTGACCCTTCTCCTTCTGGAAGATTGCAACTATTCTCAATTAATGAGCCTATTCCTTTATTATTTTTAAAGTAATGCAGAGAAATATTTCATGGCTGCATTTGCTTAGGGGAAATAACTAATGATCATACATACCTTGAAGTCAGTAGTGATCAACTCTGGCATGGGTTTTTGATGAATATGTCAACTTTGGACTTTTTAAGCATATTATTTCATAAAGAATCATTTTTAAATGCCTGGTTTGCTATTTCTAATGTTTTACATATGGAAGCTATTTAATAAATCACATTTCTGATTCAGCATGCACATATGCAAATATGCCTGTGATTGTAGTCCCTATTTTCTAGTACTGTTTTTATCACAACCATTGTCCCCATTGTCAGTCTAGCTATTCTGATTGTCTTGAAAGTTTCCGAGTCTTTCCCTCATACTAGTTTGGTGGAGGGAGTTGAGGCACAGAAGAGATTCAGCCTTCCCAACTTCACATTAACCACTTTTTTCTTGGTTGTGACTTTCTGCAGCTGCTTTCCATTTAGTTCAGTTCAAAAATAATAAATGCGGTGTGACCAGGAGCCAAGCAGTTCTAGTTTGGGGTGGGAGTGACGCAGCTAATGGTGAAGAAAAGTCTTTGGTTTCAAGATCTCCACTCCAGTGGCAGCCTCTCCCACCATAGTGTTTCTTAATATCAAGTTGGCTTTTTTTCCTTTAAAGCTTCTCATAGGCTCTTCAGAGAGAAGATACATTTCCCAACTCATTGTAGGCTGTCCACAGAAGCCCTGCTAGCTCTTACAGATTGTTTCCCAAAAAAGGCATGCTGTAAATCAACTGATGTTCCTTGGTTCAGTGTGAACTCTCATACTCAAATGAACCTGGTTGTCATAAGAGTCACTGTGCAAACCACTCTTGTGCCTTTGGAAGTAGAAGGTTCTCCAGCAACTAGAAGAATAAATAATAGCCCCAAGTTCACCATAACATGTCCTCCTGTGAGGAAAGGAAGTGTATACAAATCAGATCCCTGAAGCAGCATTGATATCCATGATTCTCCAAAGGAGACACGCAAACTTAATTCTGTAATGATCTGAGAATATGTATATGCACATACATGTGTACATGTACAAAGTGTATATGAACACATATTTGTATAATTAAAATTTAGAGATCATTTTATGGGAGATGTTATCTAGGGTCTGTTAAATGTAATTTTAATTTTAAAAAGCAACTATGTATTTTTCTTCAAGATGCCAGATTTCCCAAGATGAATTTTCTGAAAGCAGTTTCCAAACTTCTCTGATCACTCCCTAACAGGCTTGGAAGAGAGTTGGTTTGGTTTGGTGGGTTCAGCTCCACCCTTGTTCACTCAAGTTAAAATAAAAATGGTTTAAAAATATTTTTTTGAGTAAGCCATTTTTCCTAGAACTAAATTCTTGTATTCGAAATGCTGTAAGAGCAGCTCTAGGTGTCTTCAAGAAATATATCCAAGGAGACAAAATATATTAATGAATGCAGTAATTCAAAACCTCTTAAAATACTGTTTCTAAATGTGGTAAGACTTTCTGGGCATATCACTGAGAAATAGAGATTTTGGACTTTCTTATACACCGGTGATCAATCTTCAGGCAGTTCCTCATTGTAATTACAAGTTTCCTCCTAGAAAACTACTGAAGTACCTCCTTAAGCAGTCATGTGGATTTCTTGAAGCTAGGAAATTGTGGTAGGATGGAGTTAACTATGGTGTGAAGTGTGCTTGCGCATCTGTCCCCTGCTGATAGGTGTCTATACAGCAAGCCGAAAGCCACTTCACTGATTCTGTGATACGCTGTTCAACAGTGAAGTTATGCTAAGCTCTTTGTAGACAGACAGAGCACAAGTATGGTTGCGATTGTCGAGGAGCTTACATTACCGACAGAAACACTAGAAGTGGGAGCGCCAGATGGAGTGTATACTCCATGAGATGCAGCCATGTTCACATTCACTGCTGAATCCTTCACGCCTTGAGTAGCACCTGGCAGATTGGATAGGCCTCAAGAACTGTTTGCTGAATGAAATGGAGATCAAAGAGAAAAGAGCAATATATCAGGTATTAAAACTGTGAGATTAGAAGGGGTTCAGCGAGAGCAAGGGAGCCTTTGTGAAGATGGTGGAGTTCATCAGCGATGTGAGAAGTTGCGGAATAGAGAGGAGGGGGTAAATGAGTCATGGAGAAAATACAAGAAAATAACAGAGAATGGAAGGAGCATGGTGCAGTGGGAAAGGAGGCACACCTCCAGTCAGGGTAATCACGTGGTGGAATAAGAGAAGCCAGCAAGGCATGCATGTAGAGTAGCCTTGGGCACGCCTGTAAGTTTGTGTCCTTACACTGTCGTGTGTTGAATTACCAAATAAAGAACCTTTTTAAATCCTTATTTCTGTAATTTGGGAATAATGCATAAGATACATGTTACATAAAATCAAGGAGATATTGTCAGTGAAAAAGTTATAAATGAAGAAATATTTGAAAATTATTATTGTTATTGTTGATTACAGCCACGTTCCAAATGGCCTTTTGATTCTAGTAATTTTCTTACAGTTAAAAAAAATGGTTTATAGAATGGCCTCAGAGTATATGCCTGGGAAGAAATAGGTAAAAAATAAAATCAAGCATTTTATTGTTCATTGGATAATTTCAAAATAGAACAAGTAAGAAAATTATTTTAAGATTCCTAAGTATTATAAATGAATTACAGTTAAACTTGTGTGACAAATTTAAATTATTATGAATTGTGTGCATCCATTTCACAAAGTTATGTGGGAAGTAAAGATCTATCCATTCACTGAGTTGGCAAAAAACCTATAATACTCAACTACTCATGTACTGTTGAGAAATGCTAGGCAAAACTTTAATGTTGCTAATGATTCTTAGTGTGATAACATTCCACGTCCCCAGAGAGTTGAAAAACATTGATTCAAACTTTTTTCAAATACATTCTTAAATTAAAGTCGTGGTTTCTAAGTATGTCTAAAAGCAGAAAGTACTAGTTGGCACATTAAAGAAATTATTGAAGAGCCAGAGGCAGATATTGCATATTCATAAAGTAGAGTTAGAGTTTGGAGATGATGACATTGTATTAAAATGACTTTGGGCAGTAATCTGTGCACACAAAATAAAATCGTACAAAGAGCAGCAGCACATATACAGTACTCCTACAGGTCCCGTTCTTTGGGCTGCAAGTGTGCACCGCTAATCACATATATTCTCCAACTGAGTCTTGATTTGGGTGCTAATGGCTCTTTGAGATATAGAACTCTAGGCAGCCAATACCAATAGATCAGATTTGGTACTGGCAGCGTGAAACCTACTAATGATCCTGGAATAAAGGATGGTTCTACAAGATTTTAGACAAGGAAATCACCTTATCACCATTAATGACCTGTACATGTATAAGGACAGGTGATTGGGTAATACACAAATTCAAGACTTCTAGGAAGGTATGGTCTTAACCTTCCTTCTTATGCACTGTTTTCTTCATTCATTTGGCCCTTCATTATTCACTCATTTAACTTAACTTTTCTTTTCTGTCTCACTGTTTACTGATACGTTGGATGCTGAAGAGGGGAAAACAAGTATATAAGATCTCTTTGCTGTTCTAGAAAGTGTACAATACATAGAGTCATATACAGTGCAGCCCTGAGGACCAGTGAGTGGAATCCTGTTCCCTTTTAAATTAATGTGATCTCTTGAACTTTATATGTGTTTCAAACATGAAAACACACTCAAGCTAAAAAATGATTGTTTTTTTCTGGGTTTTCAAAGTCATTTCTGATTTCAAAGAAAGCTGCTGAGGGAAATACTTGTAATTAGGTTCAATTCTAATAGATGCTGGAAGTTAAAAAGATCTTAAAAATAAAAACACCTAGCTACTAAATTTTCAGTGTCCAACCATTTATGCTTGGGTTAAGCTCTCTTTTCCAGAAACAAGGGAACAGGAAAGAAATTCTATGATGAGGAAAGGGTGAGGGTAGCAGTGTTTGTCATTCAACAGAGACATTGAATATACTGCTAATTCCCTCTGTGTAACACATAATTGTACATAGAATTTTTCTCAACATTGGCCCTAAGTGCCTTTCTACTATTTACCTCTTTTTACACACAATTTCAAGGATTCAAGTTTTAGCGTTTAAATTAGGAATGTGATTTGAGACTTCCAAAAGCCAGAGTTCAGACCTGTGTGATTTAAGGCCAACTCTTAACATTCCTAGTTCTCAGTTTCCTCGTCTATTAGGTGAGGAGATCGAAAGTAGTTCCTCAAAAACATTGCTGGGAAGGGGAATTAAGGTAGATGGTTCATATACAGACAGACCTTACTACTGTCATCAATGGTAATACTTAGTTGACTATACTACTTTCCTGTTGCCAGTGCACTAGGTCTCCACACACTTAATGGTTTAAAACAGCACACAATTGTTCTTTTACAGTTCTAGAAGTTCGGAGTCCAAAATCTGTTTCACTGGGCTCAAGTTAAGGTATAAACATCATCAGCTCCTTCTTGAGAGTCCACAGATAGAGCCCATTTCCCTGCCCTTTCCATTTTAATGCCCTGTAGCCCTTCTCCATCTTCAAAGTGTATTACTCCAGTCTCTGCTTGTCTCATTACAAAGTCGCCTTCCTTGAGTTCTTCTGGGTTTCACTTGTGAAGACCCTTGTGGTTACTTAGGAATCACCCAGAAAGTCCAGAATATCTCCATCTCAAAATTCTTAACAATTTTCTCAAAATTCTATTTTCCAAATAAAGATAACATTCATAGGCTCTGGACATTAGGATGTAGATGCCTTTGCCTGACCTACTATTGATACATGGACTAATCAGATATTTGAGCATTATCAAATAGCTTATTCCATATTTGTATAATGCATAGTGGGGAGTGTAAACTCCGAGAACATGGGGACTTGAAAATCTCATCAAACAAATCCTTTGGAAAAGTTTTCTTCAGTGTTATTCTTTCTTTCTTTCCCTCATGTCCACTTGCTTAAGAAATAAGATGTCACTGAATAAAGCAGAGTGACACAGTATGAACCTAAGGCTCAGGCATACCTGGATTCCCATGCCACCTCTGCAACCTGAGGCTGGGAGTGACTTTGGGGAAATTTCATATTTTCCCTGGATATGTCCCCTAAAAGTCTTTCTTGAGACAAGCATTCAAGTCAAGTAGTTTGTTTGAAAGGTTATACCAGTGTATTATTAGTCAGCTTTCCCCTTGTTTGAGACAATACTCAGCACCCACAACTTGAACAAAGAGTGGTCTAATTTGGCTCACCTTAAGGTCATTCAGCTATGTTCAGCTGACTTGAAAGCAGAAACGTCATGACTGAAGGACACAGTGGGGAAAGTTTCTCCATTCATGGTGGCTACGAAACCAAGCAGGGGAAGCAATGCCACAGATGATGGGACTGGGAACCACACTTAGAACTCCAGGCCAGTCCTCCATGGCACATCCAGGCACACCCAGAAATGTGCCCTGCCCATCCCCCTAGCTGATCCCAAAGCTGATACTTGACTGTCCTCCCTAATTGCCACATGCTGGAACCACTGACAGGGAGTGAGGAAATGAATGAGAACATGGAAGGAAGCTTCTCAGCAACATTTAGCAGGCAGGTTGCTCGTGTGTGGGCTGCTGAGGGTCTGGGAGACAGTAGATACTGTAGAACACGCCTCAGAGGTGTCCCTCCTGCGGGGAGAGGCTTTCATGTTTGACCCAGCCTAGAACTCAGAAACCTTATTTCCACACTTTTAGGTGCACCCATGCAAGCCAAGAAGTCTGTGGAAGAGCGTTGCCATGGGACACCAGCATCTTGTGATGAGTATCTTTGTGATGCAGAGTGTGCTAGCAGTTCTCTGTGAACTGTGGGTTTTTTTTTTTTTTTAACTCAGGGCCACAGTACTCGTCTTGTAAAGATATTTGTGAAAATCATCCCTAACGTATTAAAGCACCTACTAGTGTGCCTGACATGCAGTGACTGCTCAGATATCCGCATCTTTGAAATAGTGATGAAACCAAAAATTTCCCTTCAGTTTGTAGTCATAAATTTAGTTTTCAAGTTGGAAAAATCACTAAACATTTTTGAGCCCCAATTTTTTAATCTCCAAAATGAGGGAGGGGGGTAAACTGAAGTATCCCAATGAGTTCTTAGGATTCATAACCTGACTGAAAGCATTATCATCTATCTTCATTGCTGGGTTACTCCTGTCCCCTGACACTAGGATTTCATTCTGGCCTCCATGCTGGATTCTGCTGCCCTACAGCCAGCACTGGGGATCCAGGGTCTCTCAGTGCTCCCGGTGTGTGTATACCAGTTAGGGGTTTCGTCAAGGCCAATGTTGTTGAGAGTGAAGGACATACTGCTAACTGGATTCTAGTTGTGGAGAGGATCTCTAAAATATTTCTGCAAACCCATATATAATGAATACTCTTAATTTTACTGAGAGACCACTTCTAACATTCATAGGATAAAAAACAGACTACTAATTCCATCAACAAAAATGCATTTCTGACTTTTATCATGTTACTTTGTGAATTCACTTGTGGATTGAGATAGAGATAACAGAATTCTATGTTAGGTAGTTGAAAAGACCACCCTGTGCTGTGTTTTCTTGGTTAGTATGCTGTACTTTCACAAAGACCACAGAGGATCATAAAACTACATACTGAAATTGTGAAATTTCTTTAAGTTGTGATATAATATACTTGACATGAAATTTACCTCCCGGCCATTTTTATATGTACAGTTTTGTGGCATTAAATGTATTAATATTGTTATCCATCACCACCATCCATCTATAGAACTCTTTAATCTTTTCAAACTGAAATAATTTCTACTCCATTCTTCACCCAAGCCCTGGCAACCACCATCTTACTTCCTATGTCTATAAATTTGACTACTTTCACAACTTACATAAATAGAATTATCTGTACCTATCTTTTTATAACTAGCTCATTTCTCTTAGCATCATATCATAAAGGTTCATCCATATTATAGCATGTGTCAGAATTTTATTTCTTTTTAAAGATAAATGTCAAAGGTCATTTGAATTGTTTCCATCTTTTAGCTAACATAAATAATACCAATATAAATATTGGCACAGAAATTCACACTAAAGTATTTTACAGTAAGTTATAGGCATAACAATCTGGTACTTTTACCAGAAATCTAAGGAGTTAGGCAGATAATACAGGCAAAGTATTGCTTTATACTTAGTATTATAGCAGTTGCTTAAAGCCCTTATAATTTCTTCTGTACCTGGGTACAGCTGAAAATGTTGATCTTATGAAGAAAGCAGTTTGAAAGTCTGGATTTGGTATCATAAGACTGACTTCAAATTTCATCTCTAAAATAGCTTTAAAGTATCATTTACTGTATACTTATTTAATCTCCTTGTCCTGTTTTCATTCTGTAAAGGTCACATGAATTTCCACAGCTATTTGGTGATTCTTCTGGGATTCCAGAGTGCAGCTGCATGCATTATATTCTGTGACCTCACTTTCTCTATTAGCAAGTACCAAAATGTGCCCCATTTTCTTCACCATTAGAAAGACACAATACTTTGAAGGTTGATAATAACCTGCATCTTCAAGACAAGAGGATGTAAAGGGTATGCCCTGAATTCTGATCATGGCCACAGATGAATCTAGTAGAGTACATATTAGCAAAGATGGGTAGGTTTGGATTCTGTACAGGATGGATAATTTATTTCTTTAACTTATGTGTGCAAGTAAATATGTTCATAAAATCAGAAACACTAAGGACTAGGCCACCTGCTCACCTGTAGACGTGCTGTCAGAAAGCCTCTGCCCAGACTCTGTGACCTATTCTTAGTTAATGTACTAGCAAGGAGGCAAGTGATGAACTCCTGAGTTCTAACTCTACCTCTTTCAGTGGTAGACTACCCTTGAGATCATTGTCTTGGATGTTGATCATACTTTTATGATTGTATTTGTATTAGGCACCTTCTGTGTTCCAGGTACTTTCCCAAAGGCTTAGGGTACCTTAGTGAATGAAAAATAATTCCCTATTCTCTTGTCACTGAGAGTTCATTGCTGGTTTTGATATAATATCCACTCACTACCTGTGGTTATTGAAATTAAAATATAAATTTAAACTCATTAAGATTAACTAAAATTTAAAATGCAGTTCTTTAGTTGTGCCAGCCACATTTCAGGTGCTCCAGTAGGTATATGTATTTAATAGTGAACATACAGAAAATTTCTTTCATTACAGAAAGTTCTATTCAATGATGGTTTGGGAAAAATAGATAATAAATGTGTAGAAAATGGTAAATGCTATGGAAAAGAGAAGTGAAAATTCAGGAAGTGGGTGGGGACAGTTCAGAGCATTAGTGACTCATAATATTACACAGGGTGATTCAGGGGTGACTCAGAGTAAGCCTTCCTGGGAAGGTGAGACTTAAAGACTGAGGAGGAGAATAAATGACAGGGGGATTGCTGGTGTAATAGCCAGAACAGCAGGCGAAGTCAGGAACAAGCCTGATGTGTTGCAGGAAATAATTGCAAGGAGACCAGGGTGGCTGCTGCTCGGTGAATAAGGGAGAAAATGCTAAGAGAGTGGCAAAGTCTGAAGGAGGTAGGGCTGGGATCATTGTTAGTGGTTTTTAGTCTCAGTGAAGTGGGGAACCATTGCAAAGTCTTGAGCAGAGGAATCACATGATTAGTCCTACTGGACTGGCATCAGGATCATCCCTATATTAATAAGAGCACAGTGAAGGAGAGGTCTGTGGGAAGGCGATTGCAGTAGCCCACACGAGGGGCTGTTGGAAGTTGCACCAGAGTGGGTAGTAGTAGAAGTAGTGATAAATAGTTATGTTTTACATATATTTTGAGTGTAAAACCAACATGATTTCTGGTAGACTGGAAGACTGAAAAATGACTTTGGAAGACTCCAAGATTTTTGGCTAAGCGCTTGTAAGATGGAATTGAGATAAACTCAAATGTGGAAGGCTGTGATTGAAACATGTAGAAGCGGAAGTGAGTTACCTATTTGATAACCAAGCAAAGATGACAAGTAGATCTAATCTGAGAAGGCATGGGCTGGAGAGAGGGGTCACAGTGGAAGGGGAAGAGGTTCAAGGACAAGGTCCTGGTTTTTCTGTTATTAAGAGGCTAAGAGAAAGGAGTCAACAGAGAAAAGGCAGTAAAGTAGAAAGTTAGCCAAGGACTGTGGACATCCTAGAAGCCAAATAGAGACAGGAAAGAAAGAATGGCGGTGTGTCACATGTGGCTGGCATATCAGGCAAAAACGAGGTCGGAGGGCCGATCACTGAGTTTGACAAAGCAAGTTGTGTTGACCTTTAGAACGTGTTTTAGTAGATGGTAAAAACCTAATGAGAACATTTAGGGGATAAAAGGAGGAGGCAGGTTGAGGAATAGTGCAGCAGGTAGAAAACTTTGCCTAGCAAGTGCAACGCCTTGGGTTTGATTCCCCAACATCATATAAAACAGATGTGGTATCATATGACTGTAATCCCAGTACTTGGAAGACCGAGGCAGGAGGATTGCTGTGAATTCAAGGCTAGCCTGGGCTACATAGTGAGTTCAGGACCTTCCTGAGCTACAGAGAAAGAACTTAAAGAGAGAGAGAACAGGAGAGGAACAAGTGAAGTCAACAGTTATAAACCATTGTTTAGTGGAATTATTCCACGAAAGGTAAAAATTTTTAAAGGATTAATAAGTGGCACATCCCTGATAGTTAGGAATGGAGTCCTACATATAATATTTATAGATATACACAAGTTATATATCAAGATAGCAAACTGTGAAATAATTGTGTTCTATTATATTGACAAATGTATTTGCATAAGAACCTGGCAAACCAAATTCAGGTTAGAATTGTTGGATTTTCGAATTCTGTGCTGTGACTTGGTGGCCAGAGGCGTGTGGCCTGCACATTTCCTTTCCAAATACCATCTCAAGCTCATGCTGTTACAGGCTTGTGTTAGCTGATGTGGGATACGCTAGCTTGCATAACCAAGCTCTGTTCACACTCCCACAAATGATAATCCTCTAAATACTTCGCGACCCTACAAGTATGTAACTTAGCAGCATGGGAAAGATGAACCCAGAAAAGAGGACGGGGAATGCGCTTAAAGGGATTAAGGACCATATGAGCAGAGATTTGTGGAGTACCTGTAATAAGGTCTAAAGATCAGAGAACAGCAGCTCTCAGTAAGAGTTTCCTCTTGGCCCATTTGATGCTCCCCTATACAGCAAGTGCTCACCCATAGAGCAAGTACCTACCCGTGCAGCAGGTGCTCACACACAAAGTATGTCTAGAAAAGGGCAAAACATGACCATATACGGTAAGCACCAAGGCCTATTCCCTCTGACACGGAGCTGAGCTGAGAAAATGGGGATAAAAAGATTATCGTAAAAGAAATAAGAACACGTGTGCTTGCTCATGAGAACAACCTAGTAGAGAAAAAAGATCATGTGGAAGAGAAAGAAGACCAAAGTCATCATCTGAGTAGGCAAAAGGGAAGCAGCTGTCTTGCACAAGTATGGAAAGTGGGTTTGGATACATGCCTGTATGGGTTTATTTACAGTAGTAAGATGAAAGGCAGGGTATGTGGGTCTGATACGAGGGAAGAAGATGCAGTGAGGGCATTATGGAAGTTCCTTTCTGATTCAGCATCACTGATTAAGAGTCACTTGCTGCAATGTGGTTTCGGGCCAAAGTTCACTTTTCTTTTCCAATTGTCCACTCAAAACTCGCTGTTGAATGTATTAGTCATGTGTACTCCACATTATTTAGCTCTTTCTCTTACACAACATCTTCATGAAAAAAGAAATTGAGGCGCAGAGACATAATGTCCGTAGACACAGACCGTGAGATGGTTGAACATGAAACAGTGCTGCTGCCAGTGTCTCCACACCCTTGGTACACCAAGCAACTCTCACTGGCATTTCAAATGTATCTCTTGGGATAGGAGGCTTAGAGTCACCAAATAAGAATTCTGATCTCTAAAACCTCAGAACTGCTTTTTGGATAACCATCTGTGGCAGACTCACACCTGCCGACCTGGAGTCCCAGACTGGTGCATCTCATGTCTGAGCAGCCACTAGACCCTCCAGCTCTCACCTGTGCATGTGACCATTTTGGACTATCTCTCCCTCTGGATGTGTAAGCCCTCCAAGTAAATTCTCTTTTATTTATATATAATTTTTTATTAATTCTGCCTCTCTAAGAACCCTGTCTGATACACCTAGCCTTACAAATCTATCCATTCTTTACTATACCGTGTACACTTAGAATTTTCCTCAACCTCAAGCAAACCCCTTTCAAATTCTCTATGATGTCATATTCTGAACCCGTTTTCATAGTTCTTAGACCCTGGCCTACTTCCCTGTGACTTTCACTGAAGTCTTTTCTTCCTCCTCTGAGACACTGAAGGACATCTGTCATGATTTTCTTTATGAGCTCTTTGGTCTTCTTCCCCACACTGTTCACAACTCCACTCCCCCATCTTCTTGTCTGTAAGGGTATCAGGTTCCCCTCCGTCCTCCAGTAATACATAATTGGCTATATGGATGGACTCCTCTCTTCCGTTCCTTGTTCACAGTGACTCTGCATTTGCCACAAACAAATGCTTTTATTTTATATTTTTAAAATCATTTTCAGAAATTTTAAGTGATACATAAAAAACTGATACATAAACTGTGCATATATTCATGGGATGCCATGTCATGTTTCAATGCGTGTGTGCATTGTGCAATCTTCGAATCAGAGGCATAATCTCTCTCCTCAAACGTCACTTCTTAGTGGTGAAAACAATCAAAATCCCCTTCTGTTTTGTTATGTTTTAATTTTCTCAAATTTCAGTTCTCTTAAATAATTGTTCTGCTTCTTTTGTTTTTCTTATCAAACTCTGTTGAATATGCTACCAGTGCCATTGTCCCCTGTGGCCCACTTACTACTGTATTCTGATGCCCACCTACCTTTGTGACCATATCCCTCTTTCCTTATATAACCCTTCCTGAAACACGCAGCACGCTTCCCCAGCTCTCCATCTTGTCTCCCTGTTTCATCCCTCTGGATTGTCTTTCTTCAAAGATGCTCTAGGGGTCATTCGAGGTAGCACTTCCGTCATGCTATCTTGTCCTTCTACACAACTCCTGTTTTGTTTTCCGTTTTTTACTTTGACCTAATTTGCGCGTAGTGAAGTGCGCCTAATCTGGTGACTTTCAGTAATCACGTAGCCTGTGTGACCACCAACCAAATCAGGATGTAACATTTCCAGCATTCCACGTCTTTCTCGTTCTACTTTCCAGTCACTCCCCACCTTGCCTGAAGACAACCCCATTCTGACTTCTGTCCCGGCATAGTTGTGTCCACACTTGCACTTTGTATGAATGGAATCGTGAGTGAAATGTCATGGCATGCTTCCTCAGCCCTGTGTCCTGTTTCTGAGATTCACTTGGGTTGTTGTACTCATGAATGGCTTATCTGTTCAATTGTGGAGTTCTGTTAATTGTATACACACATTGCAATGTGTTTATCCCTTTTCCTTTAAATACAGCTTCAGCTCTTTCCTCACTTGGTTTTTGGCATTCATGTGTAAAGCTATGTACATTCTGATGCAATATTTCTACAGACATATGTTTTATTACTTTTCTTCCTTGGGAAAATATGTAAGAGTGAGATTCCTGAATCATAGTTTAGATGTTTGTTTAACTTTGCGTGAAATGGCCAAGGTGTTTTCCACAATGGCTTTTACACATTTTCTTTCCTTAAAACCCCACCAGCAGCACATGTGGCTGTAGTCACGCCACCCCGTCTCTTCCCTCCAGGTCCCCCTCCACATTTCTCCTTGATGCACTGCCTGTGTTCTTCCAGCCCGTCTCTCCCTTTTGGGCTTCTGAACGCTGCAGTCATGCCTCTGTTGTGGCTGCATAGCCACAGGTTACCCTTCCTTAAAGCTGGTGGCCTCCAAAGCTGCATGGGATAGCAGAGCAAAAGTTGAGCCCAGGGAAGCCGTCCGGAGCTGGGAATTCTGTAGAGACATCCTCGTGGCCCAGGGGAATCAATATGACCTGACTCATTCGACAGTGTTTTACAACATTGCCGCTTGAACTAGGGCTCCTGTGGCCATTTGTTACAGTTTTCAAGAAAGGCTTTTTATCAGATTCATAGCAGCAAGTGATACAAATTATTGAATTTCTTTTCCAACATAAAATATAGCTATTTTCAGCCTTTTGAAGCAGGGTAAATGAGCCATTGATCTTACCTGTGGAACACTGTGGGGTATTTTTGTTGTGTCTTAGCTTCCAATATTCTGTGACTGGATCCAGCCTCCCTAGCCATGCTGCCCTGATCATCATTCTCCCGGTGTGCTTTGCCTGTATCCTCCTCCACACCTTTTCCCACAGCGTGAGGAAATTCTAATGTGAAATGTCCTGCCTTTGCCCAACCTAGAAATGTCTTAGAAGCCAGCCCAAATGTAAAGGTCTCTGTGACGTTTTTCCAGGTGCTTTACCATTCAGGAGCTGTTCTCTCATGAATCATCATGACTTCCCCAAGAGGAAACACCAGCCTCATTACAGGTTTCAGGGCATCCCAGAGCACAAGAGAGGTCCCTACATGATATTTGTATCCCAAGGGACCTGTTGCCTTGTCCCAAAGGGCCAGCTGTTATGAAGGTGCTCTATTGGTGTCCCTGGCTCAGAATGAGCAACTCCTCTTCTGGCCAGCACTGTCTACCTCCTACCATCATCTTGAAGCAATAAATTGCTTCAGACTATGTTTCATCACTCACCAGTCAGTAGAGAGCTTGAGTTGCAGTCAAGAGCACATATTAAAGCACTCAGTCCTCTGGGCACATAAAAGGCACTTGAGTAACAGAGCCTTGTGTCATGTTGGCAATACTAGCTGCTTGTTTTCCAAGGGAAACATTGATATATTCAACTTAAATTCAGAAAAATATCTAAATAAGATTAGAGAGGTTTGTGCCATGCCCTCACCCCACTGTGTGCATGCACACACTCATGCACGCATACACGCACCCACACGCGTGCGCACACACCAGCTTTTCTTTTCTCTTACTCTCAAAACAAGCCATGACCTTGTTTCTTCCCCCAAATGCTTAGGCACATACCCCGGATGTCGTCCTGAAGGACAACTTAGACAGCAGTCTTCACGTTCCTCTTCCATTATCTGCATTGGTCTCTGGAAAAATCTTTCATCCTGGGAAAAGGGGGAGCTGCAGTATCTAGGAATGCCACGTTCCCCCACTCCCTTGTTCCTGCCCTTTGGGTTGGGGGACTCCACTCCCTTACCATCTACCATTCTCTACGAAATGTTTATTCAGTAATGAATATTTAACACTTTTTTTTTTTTTGCTAGACATTATCCTAGGAGTTGGAAGTCCAACAACAGGCACACTAGAAAAAGTCTAGAGACTCCATTGTGCTGTAAGATACAGGCACAAATGGTAACTGGACAACTATAAGACAACTACAAATGGTAACTAGACTTCCATCTTGAGGAAAGCACAGGGCCCAGAGAAACACCTGAGATGAACACCAAGGCAAAAACCAGGAAGTCTGGGAAGATCACAAAGGGGTGGAAGAAGAAGTGAGCTATAAGCTAGTTAAGAGTTACCCAGACATCAGTTGACAGCCATAGGGGGTGGGTGTTGACACAGAGGACATATGTGGGCACACCCAGAAATTGTGAGAGCATGATGCAGTAAGGAACTGAAAGGAGTTCTGTGTGTTTGGAAAGAAGAATGCAAGAGGGAGTGGTGAAGATAAAACTGAAAGGACAAGCCAGGTACAGAGATGGGCCTTAACTGACAATTTCTGATCTTTACAAGGTCTAAAAACAATATCCTTTAAGTAAAAACCATACTTTCAACTTTTAACTCTTTGTAGGGGAGTAGTATGCAGTTCTGTATGTTCTTTCTCTCTCCCTCTCTGTCTGTCTGTCTCACTCTCTGTCTGTCTGTCTGTCTGTGTCTCCCCTCTCCTGCTCTCTCTCTCTCTCTCTCTCTCTCTCTCTCTCTCTCTCTCTCTTTCTCTCTCTCTCTCTCTCTGTCTCTTTCTCTGTTGGGCAGCAGTGGTGAGCCCCAGCTCATCATCAGCTGCACCTATTATGTTTGGTAGATTACATGTATTCTGTGCATTTTTTACTTACGATATTTCCAAAATAAATGGATTTCTCAGGACACAATCCTATCATTAACCAAGGAGCATCTGGACAACTATAATTGGACTTTCTTAAGAAACAATATATTCAAGCAGGCTCAGTGTCAGAGAAAGGCACTTTTCTACCTACTGGATTCAGCAACCAGAAAACTGAGGTTATGAGATGCGATTTCTGAGGTGTGGTGAGAGTGCAGTAGGTGAAACACAAGAAGGGAACAAGGAAATTAAGATGGCAAGTAAGGAGACAAGAGGAAGCGCCATTGTGAGAGGAGTGTGTGGTAAAATAATTTTTTAAAGGAACTACATGAACAAGACTTTAGTATGTTTTAGAGTGCAGTAACTGAGTGAATGAAATCTGTGGCAAGGAGATACTATATCATGACAATGCAAGTATTTTTTACTAACTTAACCATGTATTCTCATATAACAGAATTCTCTCACGTGATAGTGGGTAGAACCTCCAATTTTAAAAGACTTGGGGAATTCATTTCCACAAAGTACAGGCAGCAGAGTGGGCAGACTCTGGAGCTACCCACGGTCTAGCCCCAGCTAAGGGTGGCCTTATCCAAGTCACCTAGTCTCACTATCCCAAACGGAGGTGATTACACTCGCCTCTGTATTATGCATGTTAGCTCTAATCATCTCCTGAAGCCTAAAATTCAGGGAAAGAACTTAGTGGCATCTAGTGGCTTTTCATCCAGGCTGCCAACCATATTGGAAGGCATGACTTTGTCCTGCTATTTTCTAAATTATTGGAACTCAGGCTCATATTAAAAGTTGGGCCGTTTTTATATATAGAAATGGCGGTTGTATTACTTGGCTTAATTCTGGGCAGCCGAGCATCCACCATAGTAATGACAGTGTGCATATACATTGGAGGGTATTTTAACTAGTAAGTAAACATTCTTATTCTCTCAGATCCAATGTATTTCTCCAGGTCATATCGGTGGTCAAGTATTTAGTCATCTTCCATCCTAATACGCTAAACTGACGGCATGGAAATCGTGCCATTACCTATCCCTGCCTTGCCACACACCAGCAGAATTCTGTGTCGCTGTAGCAGAGATGCTGTTGCCAGCTGGCAATATTGAAGTGATGTGTTCTGTCCAGTGAAATCTGTGCAGGCATTTTCTTTTCTCTGGTTAAACATTTTGCAGCCTCCTTTTAAAACAATGCCCTCGTTGTATTTCCTCTTTCTGACCTGTCTCTTCACCCCCACCCCGCTCATCCCCCTTTTCCTTCCCTCTCCCCCCCTTCCTAAAACCCATCTTGTTCCCAGTATTGTTTGCTTAATGGGCAGTTTAGTGAGTGCCGCATTTCCATTTTGAAATGCACAGAGCACAAGACAGAAATTGGATTTCTTCCTGGACAGTTTCCATCTGCAGTCCTCCTTCACAGCTTTCTCCTTTCTTTTCTGTTCTGTACCACAACTGAAATTTGCTGAACCAGAAAAAGGAGGAAGGAGGGAGGAAAGGAGAGGCAATCTGCCTTCACATTGTTTCAGGAAGAGCTTATTATAGTCTTGCTGTCTAGAAGAGGCCAAGTGCTGTAAAGGTGCTCTGAGTGCCCCTCCGTGTGCACGGAGCCCAGGGCCTTGACTAGACTGTGCATGACAGAATCTAATTACTGAGATAATTATTGTTACCTGCACTGCTCAACTGTTGAGCTTTGTAATCAAAAGCTATATCGGCAGGTGTGAGCCTGCTGAAAACGCAGGGAACTTACTGAAGGCTTATCAACCTGAAACAATTTTACTCCCGCTAGCGGGCCAGTGCTGCACAGATTTTATATTAGCAGAGTGTTTGGGGATCTGGAAAGTACACCACAGCACTTCAGCCAACACAGTGACACCAGTCACTCAGCTGACCAAAGTACTCATGTGGTTAGGATTGGACTTCGTGCCTATGTCCAGAAGCTCTCTGCGACTTTAAAACTTGTTTCCAAATATTCCTGACTGAGCCTTCATTTGGTATTCAGTGGAGGATAAATTGATTTTCTCGGGCACGGCCAGGCTGTATGTTATTGATGGAACAGTGTGTGCCAGGCCGGATGTAGGTGTGTATCCACATCCCTTACCACCTGCTTCATATTCATTCAGGCACAGAGCTACAAATTGGTTTCCTGTTCCACATCCCAATCAGCTCTAGTTTAGTTTACGTCTTTACTTCTTTGCCGTAGCACACTAAAGAAATGGAGCTTCTGTATTAACTATCAAGTTTATTAAAATGAAACACGTTTGCAAATGACTTTTAAAATACTTCAATTCCAAATGAAAAATGCAGCATGTTGCAAAAGAGGAAGAAAAACAGGTTATAATGACAAGGACACTTACAAGGAAAGAGTATAATAACAAAGAAAAATGGGTGAAGTTGAGAGGAGATGTATTGGATAGGGGAAATGGGTCAAGGCAATAGTGAAAGGAAGGAAAGGCTACAGAAAAACAAATGGTATGAGCTCAAGTATGGAAAAAAAAAGTGAAAGCCAACATAAGAATTATGGAGGGAAGAAGTCAGAAACACTCAAGTGATAAGAATTACAACAGATCCACAGACTCGGGGGAAGTGGAGAGGGGCCAGGTGTATCTCTGATAGAATCACAAGTCTGAGCTCCTTAGAACAGGCTGGCAGTCAGGGAAGGTGTCCTTGCATATGCTAATTGAGATTGAAGTAAGAGCCAGCCATATGCATCACTGAGTTTGGCCAACCTGTAATGGCAGCAGAATTCACTGGTGCGTATTTAAACTGAAGTTTTTTTATTGTGATCTTAAACAGTCACCAGCTGTAACTGAGAATTAAAATAAGGCTTTCAGTGTTGAATGTTTCTATAGGAAAAAGCTGAAAACTCTTCACATTGCTTTTTCAAAGAAAAAAAATTGGGCACTTGTGGTTCTTACTATTGACTAGCATGTTCGTAACTGTTCTATTGCTGGACTGTGTGAATCCTACTAGTGTTTACTTTTAACATTCTGCTGGGCAGAGGGAGCGCTGACCTATGATGTAAATGAAGTCTCTCGGCAGGATTATTAGATCTATCAGCAACAAAGGAACTTTTTGAAGAACTTGAATGCTAATGGTACCAATAGAAACTCTTTCCATCCAAACAGGAAACTCAGGGAAGTCTTTTTAGCCAACCCAAATTTGGCAAACTAACTCTGTCAAAGGCAGGTAAATAGAAGAGGAGGCCTAAAAAAAACCAGAATCTCAATAGTAGATATCTTTTGACCTATGACCTCACCCCCAGAGTCTGGAAACCTGACAGTACTCTTCTCTTAGGCTTTCTGTGGATCCTGGGCTAACAGTGCGTGCTCTGATGAGCCGAGGAATTGGTCGGCCCCAGGAGCATGCAGGTAGCTCTCTGTGTTGAGCACTGACCTCAGCAAGGCTTTTCGATGCATTCTCTTATGGATGAAGCTAAATGTCATTTTGATTTACTTTTTTTTTTGAAACAGGGTCTCACTCTGTAGCCCAGGCTGGTCTTGACCTCACTATGGGGCCCAGCCTGGCCTTGGACTCACAGCAATCTTCCTGTCTCAGCCTCCCGAGTGCTGGGATTACAGGTGTCACACCCAGTTTCTGTGGTGCTGGGAAATCAAACTCGGGTACTTAGTTCTTGTCTTAGCACTTGCTAGACAAGCACTTTAACCGCTGAGCCATTCCTCCAGTCCCCACTTTACGTTTTTCTTAAGTTAAGTGATAACTAACATAATTTTCACAAGTGAGCAGGACATGCAGGACTAATTATCCAGTAATTATTCAGTCTTCTTTGTATTTATCCTTGGACTATATATACATACACATACACACACACGCACGCACACACACACACACACACACATGTTCACACATACACACATACATTTTGATATTTTAATCTAGTTGCATCTGGTTTTCTATGAAGTCACAAGGTTTTATGCCCAAATGCTGCTAGCAAGCTGGATAGCCCTTCTGACCCATTCCACCATTTCCCAACTCCTGTTCCAGAAGAGGATTATTACCTCCAGGGTTGTAGAGATGTAAGTAGTGGTTAAATCACCCAACAAATATTTACTCAGCAATTAAAGTGACCAAATAACCTCAGTTTGCCTAGAACTTTCTGGTTTTAGCGCTCAGCATTTGGTATCAAGAAACCTTTCAGTGATGGGCAAGCCAAGACTTTTGGTCAACCTATCATCTACGTTGTTCTTACAGAGCTAGAGAAGACTTCAGAAATCGTAATAATTTCTATACAGTAACTTAAAAGTGCTAGTTAAAACCCAGGAGCCCTATGTATCCATTTATTTTCTTTGTGATTCACATAGTCCTGGGACCGGAGGAGATAAATATAATAAAGATGCTATCTTTAGACTACATTGAAGAATAAAATTAAACAAAAGGTACTTCAATTTGCCAATAAGAATTTTATAATTAAATAGAAATTTTAAATTAGGTAGTCAAAGGGGCTGGAGTTATAGCTCAGTCGTAGCTATAACTGACATTGCATTCAATCCCAAGCATCAAATAATAATAAGAATAAATAGTAAAGTTGGCTAGTTGAAAAGGTAAGATGAATAAAAATCATTTGTTTTACATTTGAATATTTTCAGTATAGCAAAAGGATCACTGATAAAATGATAATCGCTTCAGGAAGTTAGAAGAACGTATTATAATGGACATACATTTGTTTATCTACTTCGACCTTATTTTCCTAGAAAATGTCCAAGGTTCTGTGAAAGGATAGAGAACCAGCTCAAAGGCTAGTGGAACGAAAGCTAATAGTCCTGGTCCTGGCTCAGTCACTCATAGAGCACTGGCTCCGACTAGCCATTTGTGCTTCCCACTCTCGGATCTCCTCATATGAAAGTGAAAGCATAGGCTAAAATTTCCCATAAACAACTAGCAGAAGAGAAGTAATAGAAATCAGTGGACTCCTGCGGCAGTTCTCACACTTCATTTGTAAACATAATGAGTGGGTTAGGTCTAGTTTCCTCATATGTAGAATGAAAAGTCATGAGCATCCTACTTAGTAGGCCTCTTGTGAAGACCAAATGTCACATTCTGTCGTCATGTAGTAGTCTTAGAGCCTCAGGGAACTTTTTGCATGGATAATGATTTAGTGTAAGAGTTAGTAAACTATGGTCCATAGGCCAAGTCTAACTCATTGCCTGTCTACACAAGTGTATATGTATGTATTATATATACAACATATATACATGCTACATATAGGATACACACTATATATATACCAGTGTGATATACACATACATATACATATAGTCTTATTGTAGCCAATCATTTTATTCATTTTCATTTATATATTGTGCATGACAGCTTTCCCATTATAATGACAGAGTAGTTGTCCTAAAATGGAGATTATATGACCCACCAAGCCCTAAATATATAGTCTCCAACCCTTTGCAAAAGTACTTTGCTAACCATGATGCAGCAGAAGTGTTACAATGTCGGCATTTGGTTCTGTTGAGTATGTTGCAAAAAGAAGGGAGTGAAAACAGAGCCCCTCCTTTCCTCACAGAAATATTCTCAAAGTAGATAAGAAAATAAAAGGCTTGATCTTACTGGAAGAAAATTTATTTAAAAGTATTATTCATAAAATGGGTGCTGTTAGATGACTCAGCACAGTGACTGGTGTGTTATTCTCTGACACTCGTTGTCTTGTGCACATCAGTGGAGGGATTACTTAGGTCAGTGATAGCATGCAAACCCCTGCACTGTGGTACTACATCAAAAGCTAAAATACTACTTGGGAATCTAATTTAATCACAGTATCCAGTCAGGAGTGTGAGTTTTAATTACTTCTTTATCCCTTTATCCTCTGAAGGCTGTCATTAAACATTTACAAGACATGAGGTCCAGAATGTGCCAGTATTTCTGCAGAAGTCACCTGGAAGCCGACCATTTTAGTCTATGACCAAGATGCATGGGCCCTTGGACACATGAGGGAAAAGTGCCTTCAAGCAAGGTGGAAGAAGAGTGGTGGTAGTGGCACATGGGTGATTTGTAGAGCAAATACAAAGCATATTTATTTTAAAACTTTAATTCATATCTGATTCTCGGCTCTGACTGATATCCCGGCTACTTAAGCATATACCCAGTGATGCATGAAATTTTGCCTAGCACAGGTAAATTTGGGGGCCTTTATTTCCCAGGAACCTCGTCAGGCTTCTAGGAAGAACCTCCCTAAAGGAGCAGTTCTTCGTGTGTTCTGAAGCAGCTGCATAAAGAGGCCGAGCCTGGGCCTTGGAGGTCACATCCATACACCCCACGTGTAGACCCTGCATGTCCAACTCTAGATTTACGACGTAGGTAAATGAGAAGGTAATCCTTAGCTCTGTAAAAGGATTCTTCACTTTACAAGCAGATTCACTAGCATGTTCCTTTGCTGATAGATTGCCACTGGTGCAGTCTAAAATCTTCTTGTTAGAAATTTGGTACACATCTATGTTTTTCATGGTCAACCTGGATGGAAAGGTAGAGAGCAAGGTAAACTTATAGTTCCCTGAAATAATAAAATGTAGCTTTTGTCAAAGTCTTTTGCTCTCAGATTCGGAGCTTATTTTCCTTAGTACTTAAAATTGTCTGGGAGAAATGAAGTACAGAATTCTTGAAAATAATAATATTATGTGACATCATAATGTGAAATAGTATTATGTGATTTGTTGACAAACTTTCTCTGATTACCAAAATGTCTTCTTCCTCCTGCTTAAATTGAAGGATCAGTTATACAAGAAAAGCTAGTTGGCCTTTTTATGATTAGTATAATTTCCATATTGAGCATTATCACGTGCTAAGCAAAAGTGTTGTGCATTAACTCACTAAAACTCGATTCTAAAAGGTAGGTACAATTATTTATCATTTCTATATGGAGAAACTGAGGCTCAGAGATATAAAGTATCCTACTATATATCATAAGTAGACTACAATATTATATGCAAGGTCAGAATTCAGACTCAAAAGGCTACCTCTAATGTTTGTGCTATGAAACACAGTACCAGATTAAGAAGTGGACGTCTGTTAGGTACTAAACTCTAGGAATAAGGATAACATGTGACATATTCCATACCTTTAAGAAGTTGATAGGAATTATTGCCTCAGGCCATATAAGAGAAATGGTATTGGACTTATCCATTGTCATTTTAAAAATTGGACAAATTATATAAAACCATAAATTTCATGCATTGGATAACAGGTAGATGAGGACTATGGCCCTTTATCTTTCTAAGATAAAGGAAACAAAAGGTGACTGATTATTGCCCCACTTTTCCTATAGTTACATTTGGGGCTTTGGAACAGGGCCGGTAAAACCAAGGACAGCACAGTGGTCTCATTAAATTACAGAGGCAGTGATTAGAATTCAGGGAGTCTGAGACAGCTATGTTGTGCACAGCAGAGAGCCAGACAAGTGGGACTACACAAAAAGAGCTCTGGAAATTTGTAAAAAGATTCCCTGGAGTCTTTAACTAAATACTGAAGTGAGAATGCATTGGGTAAAAAGCCACAAGACTCAGCAAAGAACAGCCATCAGGAATCTGGAGGCCAAACAAATTTCAGAGCCCAGAGAGCTGGTAAAAATTTAGGTCTGATCAGTTAAAGTAGAAGTAGCATATTTGAACATACAGTGCACTCAATAGGGACACAAGAAGGATTTCACTTTAATATAGTAAGTCAAACCTAGGTCAACATGACGGTAGCCTCACCCTAGCAAAAATGAAAACAAAACAAAAGCCCTGCAAGTATCAATCTCATCTAAAACTCCCAAAATAATGCATATTGCTCCTTCAAAGAAGAAAATCTAGTATAAAGTATACAACATCTGCCATCCGATGAAAAATTACTAGACATGTAAAAAAATAGGAAAATATGATCTAAAAACAAAATACCCAATCAAGAGAAGCAGGCCCAGAAATAACAGTGATGACGAAATTGGCAATGAATGTAGACAGCAATTATCAATGTGTGTGTGTGTGTGTGTGTGTGTGTGTGTGTGTGTGTGTGTGTGTGTGTGAGAGAGAGAGAGAGAGAGAGAAAGAGAGAGTCAGCCAATACAATTGACCAGACTGATAGAAAAAAGCAGAAAAAGCAGTAGTTGCAACAGATGTGCAGAAAGTATTGAACAAACTTTAATATTCATTCATGATTAAAAAAAACTGGAAAGTTAGCAGTAATGGGAACTTCCTTAATCTATGAAGAATATGCAGCTTAATAATGAAAGATGGAATGATTTCCTCTTTACATGGGGAGTAAGACAAGAATGAGACCACTTTTATCCCACATCATAACATCACAACTAGTACAGTAAGGGAGAAAAAAGAAATAAAAGGTATATTTTGAATAGTAAAAACTAGAATTATTAATATGAGTAGAAATATGAGGGTTATGTATATATAGAATTCTAAACGGGGTAACTCATTCAGGACCACCTCCCAGATATTGGGAACTTTTACCCCTCTAAATAAAGACCTGTTATTCTACACCTTGCCTTCTTTGTCCACAACTGCATTCTTTGACATTGTGAGATACAAACAAACAAAAAAGTCTAAGAGAACTTCAAAAATATACTACCAGGACTAATAAGTAAATTTAGCAAGGTCATGATATGTATGCAAAAGTCAGTTAAATTTTTATACACTAACAACTACTTACTAAAAATTTGAAACAGTGTGAGAACATAAAGTATTTTGTGAACAAAGTTAACAAGATACAT
Organism: Ctenodactylus gundi; assembly: GCA_004027205.1. Lineage (NCBI taxonomy): Eukaryota > Metazoa > Chordata > Mammalia > Rodentia > Ctenodactylidae > Ctenodactylus > Ctenodactylus gundi. Next base: position 291,512 of record PVKB01001449.1, on the reverse strand, counting down.
GAATGGTATGTATATTAAAAGTTACCAAACATGTAAGAGAATTTAAAGGAGATCTTAAAAACAGGGAGATATATTGTATTCATGGATAGGAAGACTCAGGAATATAAGCTGTGGCTTCTTCCAAAATGGATCTATGATACCATGGAATTGCAATCAGATTTCCAGGAGACTTTACTACAGGAAGTGATAAGCTTGTCTTAAAATTTATGTGAAAACACTAAGGGCTTAGAATAACCTCAACAATTTGGGGAAAGAAGAAAAGTATTATAGGACTTACTGTACCTGATTTCAAAATTCTCTGGTCAGCGGGGTGTGGTAGCACAGGCCTGTAATCCCAGCACTCTGGAAAGCTGAAGCAAGAGGATCACAAGTTTAAACCCAGCCTGGGAAACTTAATGAGACTATGTCTTAAAATAAAGAATTTTTTTTTTAAAAGGGGGGGGCTAGGATTTTATCTTAGTGCAGAGGCGCTGAGTTCAACTCTTATTACTGGAAAACAAAACAAAATAAGAAGAAAGGAAAAGAAATGACCTTCTTGTCAGTCTACCATAATCAAAGTCATGTGATATGGGAATGAGAATAGACGCACCAGTGGAACAGAATAAGACCATACACATATTGTCACCTGAGTTTTTATGAAAGTTCAAGGCTATTCAATGGGGAAAAAATAGTCTTTAGAGCAAATAATGCTGAAACAAACTTCCTTGTAGGGGGAAAAAAATTCACTTTTACCTCATATCACACACAGAATTAACTCAAAATGGATCATACCTAAACTTAAAATCTAAGTGAAAATATTTTTATTCTATTAGCATGTATGTGTGATAATAATAACAATCAGCTTGAAAATTTGTGCATTTACATATTGCATCTTGGTCATTTTTGACCTGAGGTTAGATGAAGACCTCTAAGACATATTACTAAAAACATTTTAAATAATAAACTTGACTTCATCAAAATTAAGAGCTTTCACTTTTTAAAAAAACTTCATTAAAATACATTTATCTGAGAAAATACCTGTAATATACACAACTTAATGAAATGGACAAAGCTCAAATTAGGCAGAGTATTTTAATAAACACTTCCCAAAAAAAGTGTATGTTCAATAAGTACATGAAAAGACTCTTGACATTATTAGTCATAGAAATACAAATTAAAACCAAGACATTACTGCAAACTCACTAAAATTGCCATGAACAAACATAATTTTTTGGAGACTGTGCAACAATGTGGATGAGCTCCTCTGTCATTATGCTGAGAAAAGACACCCAATACAAGACGTACACAGGAATTGATTCCAGTTGTTTGAGGTTCTTGGAAAGGTAAATGTAATTAACAGCAACAGGAAACAAGTCAGTGGCTTCCTAAGGCTCGAGCTGGAAGGAATGGACCAAAATAAGGCTTGAAAAAACTTTTCAGAGTGATGGAAATGTCCTGTCACTACATTTCAACTGCTATGTAGGTACACTGGTGTGTGGGTGTTTGTCAAAATTTGTCAAAGATACACTTAAAATGATTTTTTATTGTTTGTTAACAATAATTAACAAACAACTTCTTTTATATGTAGTTTTGTTGTTAACATTAGAAAGCAGTATTAACACTTGCTATTCTTTGGCTCTTTCCCAAGACTTTGCAGTAGGATGAACTCCTTAGTTAATCAGAGAATTAAGATATTAGCATGAGTTGTCTCTGTCTGACTGGGGATCACAGCTGGAATTTACCCTTCTATCCTCTGAGCTCTTCCAGAACTTTGGATCTCATGCTCTGGCTCTTAGTGAACGCTCCAAGTTTCCCTAGTGGAGACAAGGACTTGGTGTAACTATCACAGACTTTTGCTTAAAACTTTCTCATCAACTTACTTTATGAATGTAATTAATATTGGATGAATACACTCCTAGGAAGCAATTCAGATGAGCTAGTGTGGTAAGTACTGATTTTCCTGTCAGTGGAGATATTCATGAGAAGGCGAAACAACCCCGTATTAGGGATGTTCACTAATTACACTGGTAAGAAGGCCTCATTATGGAGGATAGAAAACATGAAGCATGAATTATTTCTTATTTAATTATAATGAAGTGATTGGAACCCAAGATAATGCCTAACCTATGCTCTAATTTACTAGCTGATTTTTTTGTGAAAGGAAAACTGCAAGTGGATGAAGCATTTCTCTACTGAGAGAAGTGACCTTAAAAATTAGAAGGGACAGTAGCCACCGACCGTAGGTAGAGTAGGAGTCACCCCTAAACCAACAGCCTAGGTTAGATGTCTGTTAGAATGGAGGAAATCATTTGGGAAGTAAGTCAGATGTGAAATCTGCTGGAAAGGATTTCGAAAAACACAGGTTCATGTGAGTGCTTGTCTGGAAAGAAACAGCAGGTGATTCTGTGGTCACGAGTCACGCGAGGACAGCAGTTCCACATGCTCATCCTCGTCCTCCTCCGTGAGGCTGACTCCCCTCGCTTGCTGCTCGTACCCTGGAAAATGAAGAGCGTGACTCCAGCACCAGCTGGAACGGTCTACAGACGCTCTTGGCAGATTTCTTTGTTTATAGCCACTAGTATTACCTGTTAGCTGAAGTGTACTCATCTGCGAAATGAGGGTAATAATAATTATAGAATCACTCTAAATATTTGATAAGATAATGCATGTATTAGTACAAGCCATGTCTCATAGAAGGAACTCGGTAAATCCTAGCTTCGGTCATGGTTAGGATTTTGTTACTTTTTTCAACATTAAGCCACATGTCGTCTACTCCAGAGACAAAAGGCAGGACTGCCCGCGGAGAACCATCCTGTGCCGTTCACCCACACACCCATGAACAAATGCCACAGTGTAAAAAGCAGCAGCTTGGGAAAATCGGGGTCTTTTTCTTTTTAAGCTTCATGCGCAGTCTCGGGCAGTCCGAGATGTTCTCTCAAACCTCCCAGCCAGCTTCGTTTACACTGAGATGTGCACCACCAGACTTCAAATCTCACAAGGACATTGACCTAGGAAGTCATGACCAATACTGTCTCCCCAGGGCCGAGTTGGGGGGGGGGGGGGGACGTGGCCCGTAGCAGGAGCGCAGTAGACGGCAGCTGAGCGAATCTGACGCCTTTTCCACCAGCCTTCTGCCAAGTCGTGTTTGAAAGAATCGGCTGGTGGCTGCCTTGCTATGCAGCTGTGAGTGAAATGTTAATGCCGTGATCATCCTAAGTAGTTATTTAACCTGTTCTCAGCAGCTGGAAGATTATTTCCCAGCTGTATGAAATTAAACAAGAAATAATTCATGCTTCATGTTCCATGTCTTCCATAATGAGGCCTTCTTACCAGTTTAATTAGTTGGTGAAGGACGGCATGTTTTCCACCTTTTGTCAAGAATTCTAAAGGCTTCAGAGAAAAATGACTCAGGGGGTGAAACAGCGGTACTCCTGGTGTTATTTATAAACTCTGCACTGGAAGCCATTTCAGAGGGTGAGGCAGCAAATCTCAAGCACTTACTGTTTACCTTCCTCAATCAATCTAGGAAGTGTAAATGATGAAACAAGTAACCACGTGTTATCCCTTAAAGTGGCATTAGCTTCTGTTATCATCATTAGTCTACCAAAACACACACACACACACACACACACACACAGAACACTTGTAAAGCCGTGGGTTCGATCCTCAGCACCACACATGCACACACATACACACGTACATATGCACAAAGAGAAAAAAAACAGAAACATTTAAGTTACATTTACCTCACTATATAAATAATTAAATGTATTATAATTATATACATTATATATATGGCTCCGGAGAATAATTACTGTTTGTTCATTATAAGAATTATCCTAAAAATTACATTAATGCAAGTAAACTATAAATAACTTTGGGAAATTAGCCACATTTAAATATTAAATCTGCATCTGAGCTTTGTACAACCTCCATAAATGGGTTTTCGTGGCCCAGGATCTTTTCAGGGGCTCTGGTATTTATTGGCTATTTCTCAAGCCAACGTTTTCTGTAAGTGAAATATATTTGCATTAAAAGAATATTCACTTCCCAGCCTCTTTCTCACACATTTGTTTTCCTTTGCGTTGGAATTCACGAAGCTTTTCCTGTTTAGCTCATTTGTTCGCTTGCTGCATAATGATTTGGGGAAGGTTATATTTTAGAAGGTTAGTTAAAATCGCATTCTTTTATTAGATAGTCTGTTAACAGAGTTGCATTTTGCTGCCAAATGGGAAAAGGCAGATGACCAAATAAATAAAGGATTCTATTTGCATAAGTAAAAGGAAAGCAAATTACAATTTAGTTAACATTCACCTAATTTATTTTCAACATCTAGCTTTCTCTCATCTTGAGCAGGCTTGAGACCAGGATTATTCACTGTGTTCTGTCCTGGTAATTCTTTCCTGGGAAGATGATTTAGAGGAAACCTCACTAATACCTTGTAACTTTACCAAATAAATTGTCGTCTTTTTGTAACCAACAGCCTGAAACAAAGCATATTTTGGGTAAATCCATGCTGTCTGACACATAAACAAAAATAGAAAATAAATCCAAACACTCTTCATGCAGATCAGTTTTCTGCATTTGTCTGAGCTGTCTCTAGGTCAATTTACATACCGCCCTCAATTTTCTAAACATGATACCTATTACTCATCAATATTTAAGCTTACACTACATTTTATTGTATCCCTTAGGTATTATTTTTAAAATAAAACTTTCTTCTATATATTTATCTTCTTTTTTCCAGTACAAGGCTTTTGTCCTGAGCTGCATCTCCAGCTCCTTTTTATTGTTTATTTGAGACAAGGGCTTTATCTGGGACAGGATCACAAATTACTACATGGCCCAGGCAGGACTTGAACTTACAATCCTCCCACCTCAGGATCTCCAAGTGGGGGAATTACGGCCTGTGCCACAGGGCCTGGTTATTTCTCTCTTTTACCTATGGTACAGCTTCTTGTGAGCTTGACGCTGTGGTATACAGAAATGAAAAAAAAAAAAAATCACTTCAGACTGTTGATTCTTCCAGACTATAATTTTAATTCTGACAGTGGCCCCCAAGGGAATTTGGTGGATGGCTAGGCTGAACACTTACACGTCACCTCTATAGTTATTAGTTGTATCCTTTCCAAAATAAATAATTTCTCTTTGTAATTCAGTACAGCTTAATCACTGTAAATTTATACTGGAGGCATTTAAAAAGACAGTTTTAGTCTCCCTAACGTCTTCCTAGGACGGTCGAGATGTACACCATTTTATAACTAAAAGAATCTTGACAAGTTCTCAAGAATGATTTTTAATTCCAAAGGTACCAGCCTTTAAATGAACTTCCTTATGAAAAATGCTTGCTTCCATTCTTCCCTCGTGTTCAGTTAGTTCTCTACTGAACAGCCCACTTTTTGAATGTAATATAATTCTAACTTCAGGATTTGGAGATTATGAATTGTGCTGCTATAAACATGGATATGCATGTGTCTTTTTGGTATGTCGGCTTCATTTCTTTTAGGAACATGCACAGCAGAGCAGTAGTCAGATCAAATGAAATTTCTAGTCTCCGCTTTCTAAGGAATCTCCAGACTGCTTTTTATAATGGTTGTACAAACCCTGGAAACAACCTGCCTGCCCGTCAAGAGAGAAATGGTTAAAGAAGATATGGTACCTATACACGATGGAATACTACGCAGCCATAAAGGAAGACAGCTATGAAGCTTTTGAATGAAAATGGGGCCACTTTGAATCAGTAATGCTCAGTGAAATGGACCAAACACAAAAGACTGACTATAGGCAGGTGTCCCTCTTGTGAAATGCACAAAAATAATGACATAAAAATCCCCAACATGAGTGACAAGGTAGAAGGAGGGAAAGTGTCCAGCTAGGAAATGGGTGAACCTCTGAAAAGGGTTTGAGCATAGGTGCTCACTGATCCCCCAAACCCTATGTCCCTAATGTGTTATAGAATTTGGAATTCGTGTATATACGAATTTAAAAAGAGATTCCAACTCCAGACATGCTGTTGTCATGAGGTTGACGTGGGAGAGGGGGACCAGAATAACAAGGGGATCAAGGCATGCCAATGGTTTTCAATTGGAGAAAAAGTAGATTTCCTGAGATAAGGCAGTGAGGGAAGGTACAGAACCAGGATGTTAGATCAGAGACACCCGAGTCTGAATCCTTTCTCTATCGTTATTACCTATGACTTTGAACAAGTTACTTAAATCTGTTTTTCATCTTTCCATGACACATGATGATCATCTCCTAAGGGCACTATTGGGAGAATTTAAGTATTTTCAAGAACTGTGGGTACAAGGAATGCACTCAACAAATAGGTTCTTCTTAGTTTTCTCCGTGTGGCAAGTGTACACCATCATCTTCCTGAAGCAATGATTCATTTGACCAGCGCTCATAGTACTGGTTCTGCGGCTTTCATACAGTTCTACAACCTTATGAAAAGATCATTGATTCTCACACAGTTCGGTCAGTTTCTTACCTGAAGATCCACCAAGGACATTGGTGTTGACCTAACGTATGCGATCAGAATTATCCCCGAAGCCAATCCAAGTTTTTCAAAGAGATTGAAGGTGCATTGAAGGTAGACCTTATATATTTGGCCTAATCTTGGGGAAATGGAGACTTTAGAAACTCAAATTGTAATACTTTCAGTGGAACTTTGATTGGGAATCTTTTTTTTTTTTTTTTTTTTTTGCTTTTCTCTCCTATTCTTTTATTTTCCTCTCTTTTCCTTCCCTTTATGGATTATTTTTTCTTCTGGTTAGGAAGCTCTTAATTACCCCTAATTCTAATTTTTATAAGATTCAGTAGGGATTAAACTTCTTCCTTGATAAGAGAGATTAAGCATCTACAAATTCTATAAATTGACTTTTTAATTGTTCTGATAGTAGTTTTTTTACCTGATAGTGTTGCAGAAAAAACATAACTTTAATTAAATTTTAAGTGCATTTTCAACACTTTATGTATTCTAGAAAAACTAAATTTCCTGGCAGAGAATATGTTAAGAACATGACATTCTTCTATAACCTCATATTATTATGATCAGAGGACTGTCTTTAATACATTTGGTTGTAATTAAATTGTGTAGCCCAGACTGCCTGAGATCTGTTTATCACGGAGAAATGGATTTTCCACAGCTGTTTGCCCATCAGTGTACCCTTCATGTGGCACTGCTGCAGCCAGCATAGGCACTAGCAGATGAGTCTGGATGTTCAAAGCTTTCAAATGTCTTTCCAATTTTTTTCAAAACAGAAATTGCTTATTTTTTATACATGAAAGCCCATTGATTATGTATGAGTGAGAGTCACCATGTGAGATGGGGCTGTGAGAGTCTAGGTGAATCTGCTTACCCATCTCTTCTGGGTTTTGTTCTGAGGTCTTGCACAAACCATAGTCATTTCTGTGCTCTCCCAATAAAGACTGGAATCTGCCGTTAACAGTATTAGCCAACTGGATATTTCTTATGATATTCAGTGGCTGGTCATCACCCAGTCACACAGCTGGAAAATATTTTCTATTAAATGAGTGTTTATACAAAAGACACATCAGGGGAGAGGAAGAAGGGGCAAAGGAAGGAGGAATAGGGAAAATAACTAAAATAGGGTCATCATGGGTCACATAGACTAGATCTCATGGTCCAGCTGGTCCTTCACTGGGGATAACCCTGATGACTCTGATTTGTTTAGAATTTTAAATCTGCCAAGTTGTGTTTATTACTATGCCATGGCTATTTGAGGTCATTCTTGTGAATTAGCTAACTCAATGTCTACTCCTCACATCTTGGAAGATGGGTAGCATTAACCTAGTTCATGATTGAAGAAGCTCAAGTTGAATTAGCCCTGTATGAGGCGTTCAGAGTCACTCAGTTATTACACGAAAGAGTTTCAATTCGAACCCAAGTTTGCCTGCCTCTAACTATATGCTTGAAGCTTTGGCTCCTTTGTCCACGGCTGATGCTGAAGGGTATGTCTTCACCTTCTTCCGTTCTAAGCCTGCCTTGGAAATCATTTCCTATGGTGAACTTCCATAATAATGATGCAGTTTATTTCCAGAGGAGCATATTGGCCTTCCGGGCAGGCTCCTTCCCGCAGCTGTCTGTTTCTAAAAGGCATTTCATGATTTCCTGTTCAGAGCTCATATACCTGTCAAGAGATATGGCATAATATATCCCAAGGGATCATTAACATTCTCCCACCTCGCCACGTCAGGGCTCTTAGAAATTACAATGTAGGCACTCCCTCAGCGCAGGTCTTTCAGATCAGTAGCTGTCACTGATAAGATGTCCCTTTGGAACTGGAAAGACAAAGCGGCAAGGCAGCTGACAAGCCCAGCTCTCAGCTCCTGTGATTATCAGCGTCCTCACTGGAGGTGGCAGATCTTCTGGAGTGCGCCTTAGCTTCACAGAATGTTCATGAGAATTTGGATGCTCTCTGAGGAAATGCCTTCCTTTAGTCACTGGTTATAAAGCAAACACCCACCCTTCTGGCAGTCAAATTCCTTCAGCCTGAGACAAGGAATTTCAGAGGCCTGAAGAGGACATGCACAAATAATTTTTCCTCTATTTTTTCAATATGGAATTTGGAGTCCTTTTCTGTTGACCTCCATACAGCATTTTTAAGAAGCTCTGAAAGTAAGGAAAATGGCCCCAAGGGAGTCACACTTTGCCGGAATCAGGTATCTCGTTCATTTCCTGATACCAACAGTCGTGATATTCACCATTCTTGTCCATTCTCCATCCACCCTCAGTGACTTCCGTTTTCTGAACTTCTTGACTCTGACCTTAATTTATGCATGAATTTGGCATTCACCTGGTTCTGTCTAGAGAATGTGTGCTCCCTACCAGCTACAACTAATTCTGAAATGTCATGCTTCCTGTTAAAATACTTCCAGCTCCTAGCAGAGTAAACACACACATTTGTCTTGCATGGGTGTGCTGTGAGTTCATGGCATAAAGAAGGTTCTGGTTTTAAAATGAGCTGCTGATCTTTCCACTGGGAAGTGTAGTTATCTTCTTCAACGTGTCTTCCTGGGAATTTTAGAAGCTGAGATGTCAATATCCCACCTGGTCCTTGTCCCTTGCCACCTGTTCGACAGACTATACCTCTTCCCCAGCTACCTCCTCACCTCTGGACTGATCCACATCACTCCTCCTCTATGTGTCTCTGGAGCAGCTCCCTGAGGTGCAGCTGCGGTTGGCCCACCTGTCTTCCCATTGGTTTATCCCAGGTTATTCTTTAAGAACTATGTCAGTCTATTTTCAGCTTTTTACTTAATACCTTCCATAACTGATTTTCCATGTCATCTGCCATTAATTAGCTTAAGTTATCTCCACATCGCCCAAATTGGAATGTTCACATGTTTCATTCATTTGGAATACCCATACCCATGTGTTTCTGTTGAAATATCTGTTGCTAGGTATTCTTTTTTACCATTCTGTGTCATCTCTTGCTTTTCTCCAATCTTCAGTATACCCACGTAGGCGAACTATCAGGGGCCATAGATGAGTCTGCTTGCACTCTGGCTTATAATTGGAGCTGGCCAAGGGGACCCAGAGGATGTTGGGAGGTAAGAGCCATGGATGGAATGAATGTCTGACTTTCACAGACAGCCATAGCTCCTCTTTATGCTGACTGTACTGCAGATAGCTCTGCTCTCCCTGGATGGAACTCTCTTTGACTGCTGTCTTTCTCTGTCTGTCTCCTTCTCTTCTCCTTTCCCCCCACTATTTTTATTAATACACAAATGTAATACATACTATTTACAATGAATTTGGGTGTTTTGTACACCTATGTATCATATCGACTTTGCAATCCCTTCCCATTTTCTACCCTCCCACACCCTCCCTATCCTTTCCCCCGGCTCCAGCTATCAGTTCATGTGGTTCCAAAGAGTGTCTGTGTTCTGGGTTTTCCAAGTCAGAGAAACCATACAGTGTTTAACATATTAATCTTCCGCACCTAAGTCATTTCACTTAAGTCACCACTGTACCTCAGCTTCCTATTCCTCAAATTCTCCTCTCCTTTTATACCAAGGTATGGCGATGGTGTCACATTGTTTATAGCACTGGAGTGTTTCTGCATCCTTGTTGCTTTTACGTAGTCCAGGGCATTCCTTATGATAGTCCTCTCCGTAAATTCTCTGTTACCTTCTTGGAGTGTCCCATATAAGCAGGGCGTCCTCCAGGCCTATTTGCTCATTGTTGTGGTTAGGATCTGGAGTGTCCCCCAAAAGTCTCATGTATTTTAATGTTGTGGATTATCTATGGAACCATGTGATGTTGGTGGATTGGGGTCTAGTCTGGAGGGATGGATTACAGTTAAGACTAAAGGCGTGTGAGTTAGGATTAACGGTGTGTAGTGGCCACACCTGGATGCAGGAGGGACTGGTTACTGGGCGGAGACCTGAAAGGATACATAAGCTGCACCTGCCTTCCTGGAGGACTGGGACTAGTCTCAACTGGTCTCAGCTTGCCTTCCTGTTTGTGATGGCGTGAGGAGCTGCCTCCGCCTCTGCCTCTGTCCTGTACTTTGATTGCTGCCAGCCGCCCCTGAGTGGATTGTGGCCGTATGAAACTGTGAGCTGAAATAAACCTTTCCTAAATTTGTGGGTGTCGGGTATTGAGTCACTGCAATGAAAAAGTAACTAAGACACTCGTGAAACTGGCTTCTATTCAATCAGAAGGTAGACTTTCGCCTTCTGCTCGGTGCTCTGTTGTAGATAGTGATGACAGAGTGGAGAACACAGCACAGAGGCCCCGCTCACAGAGTGGGGAACGGAGCAGAGGCCCCGCCCACAGAGTGGGGAACGGAGCGGAGGCCCTGCCTCTGGGAAGCTCACACTATGCCAGGAGATCTGCGAAGCCAGTTGTCATGACAAAGGGTGGTGGTGATAATTGTAAAAGATAGCCATTTCCTTGTCCTTTTCATGTAGCACTCAGCACGTTCTGATTGTGTTCTCATTTTTGTGTACACATTTCCTCTGTTTCCTCTGCAGAATAAACTTTTTATGTCATAAGTTATGTTTTTTACCTCTGTGTCTGCCTCAGGCCTATCCAACTGCCTCGAATATTGTGGAGACACAAAACCTGTTCAGTTGAATTGTATTGAACCTTTGAATCATTTATAGACATCAACTCCATCCTGCCCACTGCAGGTTTTATGTTATCAGACTGAAGGATAGTGGAGTCCCACCTTTTCTGGGATCCTGGATGGACAGAAGGCGTTTTTACTGTTTTAGAAAGAAAAATCAATGCACAAGAAGAAGCTTTTAAGGTGAGGGGTCAGACACTGTCAACACATCCTGTTTGGAGCATTTGCCAATAAGTGTGGGACGATTGATTGTCACAGACAGCCGTATGTTGTCAGCCAGGCTCTCTGGTACTACCTTTCTCCCTCACTATCGCCTGTTATGTTTAATAATACTACAGCTGAACTCAGTGCGGGATACAAAAGAGTGAGAGGAAAACTCAAACTATGGTCTAGAGCAAAGGGCTTGGAGGATAGAGTGAGAGAAGATTTTGCATGAAGTTTTAAAAACTTAAAGAGTTGAGTTGACTTGAGGGAAAGTCCAAGCAGCATCCTAGAGCAAAGAAGTTTTGGGAACAATGAGTGTGCCCAATGTCTATGACAGGAAGTGGGAGAAGAGAACCCCTCAATGTGATTACCAGAAGCTCACAGAACTAGCCCTCATTTCCTAAAATAATTATTGGATAATAGTTATTGACTTTTTTTATAATGCATGACTTAAAAAGAGCCAAAGTAGAGAGATTTCTAAGAGGTAGGAAATGGTGAAGTGAGAATCAACAGAACTAGGAACACTCTGGAGCCCAGCATCTGTCTGCCGATTTCCATTTGATTACAGTAGTGGGTTTACATGCTAGGACATGTGCAAAACACTGGGCCCTGGAGTCAATATCTAAGACGTAGACTAACTTTAGACATAATAAGATGAATATGTAACTCATAATTTCTAACTTCTCAATTGACCAAATTACAATAAACTACATAACTTCCAAATTTGTAGAATTGAGAGGGGGATTATGTGAAAGGAAGAGGGAAAAATACTAAATCAAAACAAAGGAAAGAAAAAATGCAAAAAATAAACCTAGAAAACACATGAAAAATTAGCAAAAACTAAAGTTGTATAAATGAATACAATTTAATAATAATAATCTGCAGAAATGGATTATGCTCTGTAGCTAAGAATTCAAAGATCGTTAGACTACACTTTGAAAACTTGGCTAAATTATTCATAAGGGAAGCTCCTAAAGACACAAGGATGGAGGAAGATTTCAAGTAAAACTATGAAAAAAGACATTATTAACATTAGGAAAAACTGGACAATATGTGAACACGTTAATAAAATTTTAATTTACCAGGAAGATAGTATTCTAAATGTATATGTTCTTAATAACATAATTTTGAAGTATATAAAAAAGAAATTGCTGGACTACAAAAAGAAAGAGAAAAGAAACATCTTAAATCCCAGAAGGATATTTTCACACACCTCTCCCACAATTGAAGGACCAGGTAGAAAACAACTTTTTAACATAAAGAGCTAAAAAAATGTTTGAAGAACACACTTAACAAGCTTGATCTAATGGACACACAGACACTGGGCACATCCTTTTCGTGTAGTAAACACAGAATATTTGTCAAGGTGATACAGTAGACACAGAGCATCTCAACAACCCCCCCCCCAAAAAAAAAACCCTGTAATATGTAGCTCACATTGCATAACAGTTATATTATAAATTAATACTGAAACATAAGTAAGGAAACTTGATACTTTTGAAAATTAAAAAGCATTTTAACTCATGAAATGAGGAAGAGGTTGAACCTAAAAGTTAATAACTATCTATAGCTAATACTTATGAAAATACTAACCAGAATGAGTAGGAAAGCTAAAAAAATTAAGAAGAAAATTGTATCCCTAGTGTTTATTAATAGCAACAAAGAAAATCTCAATGAACTAATAATTCAACTCAAGGAGGTAAAGAAAAGCAAACTCTAAGAAGGAAAAGGGGAGGCGAGCTAAGAACAGAAAAAAGTGAAAGAAAAACTACTGTCTAACAGAAAGTATCAGGAGAGCTCACACCTGACATTTTTTTCCCGAGACCAATAAAAATGAAAAACTGCTGGTCAGTTATATGAACCAAAAGAGAAAAGAGATCAATAAGCCATATCAGGAATGAAAAAGAGAATATCCCTTTAGGTGCAGCCATTATCATAAATAAAAACAATAAATATATCATTGACAATTTTTTCCTGCTGATTTTGAACATTTAGGCAAAGCTCACAAATTTTTAGCACTGTGTAATCCCCAAAGTTAATTCAAGAAAAAATATAAAACCTAAACATGAAAGAAATAAAGTCATTACTTAAAATTGTTACTAATAAAGAAACCATCAGACATAGATAGCTTTGTAAAAGGTTTCACAAAATAACCAGGAAATACATAATTCTAATGTTATATAAGATATTCCAAACACACATGGAACTGCATTTTATGAATCAAATATATCCTTATTAGTAAAACTTGGTAACTGCATGCAGAAAAAGTAAATTTTTTAAAAAATGTGTTAGAATAGCACCAAAAGGTGAAATCACCAAGGAAAGAAAACCACCAAAAAGTAGATTGAAGATATTACAGAAGATGTACATAGGTGGAGACATGTAACACACTATTTTCATAGATAAAAATACATAACCTAAAGATAGGAGAATCCTCCCCTCAAATTGGTATATAGATTAATAAAATTTGGGCCAGCCTTCCCTTCCAAATTTATAAAATTATAAAACAATTCTAAAATTTACCTGAAAGAGGAAATAGTTAGAAATGGTAAGCTAGCCAGGTTTAGTGGTACAAAGCTGTAATCCCAGCATACTGGGAGGCTGAGGCAGGAGGATCTCAAGTTCCAGTCCAGCTTGGACATCGAATGACTTATTGAGCCCCTGTCTCAAAACTAACAGTTAGAAATGGATTGGGGATGTAGCTGAGCTTGAAGAGTACTGGTTCCCACCCCAGTGGGGAGGGGGGAAGAATGGATAAAATGCTTCTGTAGGAGAAGGTAAAGAAAGTTGCTGTGTCCCATGCCAAAGATTAGGAAGCAATAGCAATTAAAACAATGTGGTATTTCCACGGGAGTCCACAGACTACAGGAACAGAATTAGGCCAAAGTTAGCCTTCATGTAGAAGGAAACTTGGTACACAGGGAATTGGTACTGAAAATTAGTGGGGAACAAAGATGGATTAATTAATAAATGCTTCTAAACAAATGTTTTTAGACAACTAAAAACTAAAAGCAAAAGCCTGCTCACATACTACACAAGAATCAGTTCTAATTCTAATCCTAGAGTAGTGAAGACAGCGTTGGTATGTGTACCCTTATACGTGCTTGGTAGAACTCTCAGGAAAAAGGAGTGATTTGCACACAGCAGGACAGGATTGTGGGTGGCACTGGTGCAAGGAGGAGCTCTACAAGGGGACTTGGGGTCCAAAATTGTTCTCTAGAAGTACAGGAGGTTATCTTTCTTGTGTTGAATTAAGAACATATGTGTACTTTCTATATTCCAATCTTATTAATGCATTTGTGTTCTCTACAATATTCTGTATGTGTGATACACTTCACAATAAAACAAACAGCCAGAGGCTAAAGATGCCCTTTACTAGACTCCAATGATGGGTATAGTACATCTTTAAGAAAGAGTAATACCAAAGTTTCCTGGAGGATCTACTTCATGGCTGAAACTAGTGAAAAGAGAGAAGAACGCTTTTTTATATGGGCCAGAGACTCCTGCTGGTGCCCGCAGAGGTTGCTACTGATAGCATAACTGGGAATAAATGTGAGAATTTGAGTAGGAAAACTTGAGTAAGTGTGCTGACTTTCTTTTGTAAAAGCAGGAAGGTGCATCTTTTCCACTATTGAGGATACAGAGAAGATGCTGGCTTGTTTAAATACATACCAGGGCTTTTTTGTTATACAAATAAAAGTTTAATTTTCTCAAAGGGCAAGAATTCCAGAAGTAGGCAGTACCGAGTTTGTTCAGTAGTTAGCAGTAGTTTCGAAATCCAGGGTCCTTTGGCTTTCCGCACTTGTAAGTGTGGAGGCGTTTTATCCCTTGCACGTTTTAGTTTCTCATCTGACTTTTTATTATGGAGCCCAGGCTGGCCTTGGACTCACAGCAATCCTCCTGTCTCAGCTTCCTGATTGCTGGGATTACAGGTGTGCACCACCACGCCCATATTATATGGTGCTGAGGAATAGTACTCCAGGACTTAGCACTTGACTTAGCCCTTGCTCGGCAAGTGCTCTAACTGCTAAGCCATGTGCCCAGCCCCCTATCTATCTTTAATGCAACATTAGACATTTTCTTATTCTTTTGTCAGCAAAGTAAACACTTCCCTAAAACTCCCCCACAGTGGCCACTCATATCCTAGTAGTCAGAATGTTACTACATGTCTCAGTTACTTTTTTGTTGCTGTGACTCAATACCCCACACCCACAAACTTAGGAAAGAAAAGGTTTATTTCAGCTCACAGTCTCGAAGGTCACAGTCCATTCAGGGGTGGCCGGCAACAATCGAAGTACATGGCAGAGAGAGAGGTGGAGGCAGCTTCCCCGAACAAACGCGAAGACAAGCTGAGGCTAGTTGACACTAGTCCCGCATCCTCCAGGAAGGCAGGTGCAGCTTATGTACCTTTCAGTTCTCCGCCCAGTAACCAGTCCCTCCTGCACCCAGGTGTGGCCACTACACACCGTTAATCCTAACTGAACTGTAATCCACCCTCCACACCAGACCCCATTCCACCAACATCACATGGTTCCATTAAAATACATGAGACTTTTGGGGGACACTCCAGATCCTAACCACAACAGAGGCTAAGGCAGGAAGATTGCAAGTACAAGCCCAGCCAGGGAAAATTAATTAAACCCATCTGAAAATAAAATATAAAAAAGGGGTGTGTGGCAGTTTGGATCTGAGTGTCCCCCAACAGCCTCATGTCCCTATGGATACTGTGTAGGTTGGGAGGTGGGCCTGGCTGGGAGGGGTGGGTGCTTGGGGCCTGATCTAGAGCGAGGGGCATGTGCTAGTCCACCCTTCCTCCCGAGTCTCTCTCTGTACCACCGTGCTGTGAGGGTCTCTGCAGCTGGAGCTCCGGCTCTGGCCTTGCCTCCACTCCAACCCTGTCTTGTGCACCCATCATTTTCAGCCACCCGCCAGGACCTTCTGAAACTGTAAGCTAAAATAAATCTTTCCTCCCTAAGTGTGGATGTCGGGTACCGTGTCACAGCAATGAAAAAGTAACAGTGTGGGAGACTGGGGTTGTAGCTCAGGGTAAGGCCTTTAATCCCAGGACCAAGAAAAAAAGGTGTAAGGTTTCTGAGCAGCTGTATATTGGTGTCTGTCAAAAGACGCCACTCAGAATTCTTCCTCTTTTCTCCCTAGGAGCCAGTCTATACGATGACTTATATAAGTATTTCTTCTTCCATCACTCCCACGGAGACACCATGACTGCCTTGGATCCAAAGCAGATGAATGTTGCTGCCGCTGTTTGGGCTGTTGTCTCTTATGTTGTTGCAGACATGGAAGAAATGCTGCCCAGGTCCTAACCAGAGCAGGAAGGAAGGCGCCTCGCTCCTTCCAGCCAGGAACCCTGGCTCGGCAGCTTCGGAAAACTTGCATTCGCATAAGAATTTTCTTGAATTCACCTCTAAACACAACTCTTTTTTATACCTTCAGCTGTCCTTTCTCAATACTTTCCATATTCTTTCTAAAATAAAAGATGATTTTCACTACCACATAGAATCATGAAATGGTAAGCACAATAGTAAGTGCATTTCTTTATATCACCTTCAAAAATATTATTTCTACTTTAAAAATAGACACTGGAAAGCATCTAGGTTTTAGTGTTCACTTATAAATATTAAAATAAATATGAGATCAATATTGTGGTTTATGTTATTTTCTGAAAGAGTGGGGCTTAATTAAATGTATGGAGGTATTTGGCTTTGTAATTTTGTGTTTTAATATATAAATTATGGAGATTTTAAGTTAGCAAAAATGAACAATATCTTCCTTCATGAAAAGAATCCAGAATGTATAGTTCATGTTGTGTTATATATATTTCACCCATTTATACTTTGCTGAAGTTAAAGCTATAAGGCCAAAAAATACTCATAGGGGCCACAGAGCAAAACCACTAATCCTCTTCCACTCTCCAGACAATTCCTTCTGTTCTTCCTCACACGATGTCCAGTATTTAATAAAGAACTACTAAATACACAAAGAAGCAAGAAAAAATAAAATGATTGTCAAGAAATAAATCAATTAAAAGAATCATACTAACAGACAACTCAGAAGTTGGATCAGAGAGGGAATTTTACATAGTCATGATTAATATGATAAGGCTGTAGAGAGACAGAAACTCTTCATGTGAACAGAGCAGCAGAATATCAGCAGAGAAATAGAAAGTATGAGTTAAATGTAAACGCTGAAAGAAAAATACGATGTCAAAAAATAAAAAATTTCTTTGTTAAGCTCATCAGCAGCCCACAGAAGACTGAGGAAAGAACAGTACTTGAATATCAGTCAGTAAGAATTACTCAAACTAAAACACTAAGAGAAAAAACAGAGTGGGGGTGGGAGGGGAGACCCACACCAGAATGAATCATTCAAGAAACCCGAGACACTACCACAAGGTCTGATTTACATGCAATGTAACTGGATTGCCAGAAGAAGAACATAAATTATCAGTCTTATTCAGGTAACAATGTATTAACCGTGTTTCCTGTTACTGGAGCAAAAGAGCTGACACCCACAACTTGAAGGAGAGGCTTGTTTGCCTCATGATTTCGGTGGGTTCAGCCCCTGGTCATTTACCTTCAAGGCAAGAACCTCAGGGCAGTGGGGTGCAGTGCAGCAATTGAGAAAATTTAAAGAAAACTTAAACCCCACCTCTGCAAACTCTCTGGGCACAGAAATCCCAGATCTGCCACATTAGGGATACTAAAGAACTTCTATGAAAACGAGACCCCCAAGACAATTATATCTCAATACAGTGGTAAACTAGGAATATCCCTGGGATATGCACAGAAAATTGCCATGATTGAATAAATGCTGAGTAGGGGTCTAAATTAATTCTCATAGATATAATTACAAGAACAAATGAACTCACAGTCATAAGCAAAAAGTAAAAGAATCATGACACTCTGAGTAAGACCAAATCAAAAGGACAACAGAATTAGAGTGCATCATTCTCTGTAACTGGAATTTTCAAGTTGAGAATTTTTGCAATTATGTTCATTATTTTTAAGAGTATAAATGAAGGGATTGAAAATAAAGGGCAAATAACTCTAAAAATGACTGAGCATACTGTAAAAAGAACCAGAGACTATCTTAAGCATACACTCTAATAGATGAAATGTAAAAAATTAAGGGACTAATTTAATAAGAGAATTTATGAACTGAAAGATAATAGTAAGGATATTAGTGAGAATTTATTACAGAAACACAAAATTTGATAAATATGAATGAGAGCTCAAGAAATATGAAAGACAGGTAAATTGCCTATCATATGTTTAATCAAGGTCCATGAAAAAGAATATAAGGCAAAGATGGACCTGAATGGAGAACAAATGAAAATTTCAGGAAATAATAAATCATACCAAACCACAGAGTCAAGAAACCAAATGAATCTCAGACAGAATAAATGAAAAGACATAGAAAACTATAAGCCACAAAGACAAAGAGAATTCTGTGAAGTAAAAGAAAAGAGATAGATTGTATAAAAGGAGCAGCAAAATGAGACTTTTAGCAAACCTCTTAACAGTGCAATCCTGAAGACAGTGGAGTAGTATCTTTAATGTGCAAGCGACAATTATCTACATTAAAATCCTGTGCTTCATGAAAATATTTTTCAAAACCAAGGACGGCATAGGGATATGTTCAGAGAACACTTGAAAGTGTTTACCACCATCAGACTTTGACTGGAAATTTGAAAAAGTGTGCTCCCAGAAAGATGACGTGAGCCCAAAATAAACACGGATGCTGTGGGCAGGTGGGGAGACTGCTTCAGGCCAAAGTCTGTGTGTGATCTTTTACATAATTTTGTGTGGCAGATTTTGAAAAAAAGCAACCCCTCCCCAACCTAAGCCAGTGCAAGCCAGTGTATGATGGTTTCCCAGAGGAAGTTACGGAGTTGCGGTCCCCGCCTTGGAGGAGTTGGCCAGGCATGCTTACTTGCTTATCTGCATCACTAGCCCAGAAACCTTGGCGAGTGTCTTTATCTTAGGAGATCTTATGGGATACTTTCCTTCGCTCTATCTCAGTACTTTTCCACTTCCAACTTCCCGTCTCCTTCCCCTAGACCTGCTCCTTCTTCTCCATGAAATTCCAGAGCCCTTTGGTTCAATGTTCTTGAGCAATGTGACGACTGCTCCCCTATCCCCATCTGTGCTGACTGATTCACTGGATCCTTGCCTGGTGATGTTCTCTAGGGAAAAAAAGTGGAACATTCAGGACTTGGTACCTACACTTGCCTCTGGATTACAGCATCTCAGTAAGTGACAAGGGGTTTCCAATCTGCTGGATTGAAGGAAAAAGCTGTAACGGTTTTAAGCAAATATGGACTAAATAAGACAATAATAAAGATGTATTGGAAAAGTAAACAAGATGGAAGGAAAATACTTGAATAGAGTATGAATAAGAAGGGAAGTTACTGAAAGTAGTGTCCTAAAGTCCTGGCATTTTCCTTAGGAAAGAGTAAGATGTTGTCTAGCTTTAGGCTTTCCTACATTAATTCTGAATGTCTAATTTTCTAAGGTAACCAAAGAAAAAGGTAGAATATGTAGCAAAACAACTCCTCCATACATCAACCAATGAAAAGAGGAAGGAGACATGCACATCTAGTATCACATTCAGGGTCCACAATGCCTGTAATAATCTCTTTTTAGGTTGGGAAAATAATAAGTGATCTAATGAAATTAATAAATGACTACTAAGTGACCCATAAGACACAGAAGAAATCATAATCGAAATTATTTACAAGAGAATATTCAAACACCTTCTTATCCATATGTATGAAATGCAAGTAAGCAGTTTGTTAAGAGGCAAATTTGCAGTTCTAAATACCAAAGAGGAAAAAAATAAGCTAATTCAATTTAAAAAGAAAAAACTAGTAACCGAGAGTGTAAGGCTCGGGCAGGAAATAGGAAACTCCCCATCATGCTTTATTTAGGTGGTACTGTTGGCATGTTATTGTCACAAAAGGAGGCAAATGGCCATAAATGGAAACTTAGATTAGAAGCACCACTCAGTGGCCCACTTGAGTAATAATTCCAACAACAGGGGCCCTTGGAACACACAAAGAAGTACTTTGGCTGATTAATATTGGTCACGCAGGTTACAAAATGGTACCTTCCATCTCAATCAAAAGATGCAACCCTCAGGGTGCTGAGAGAGCACGTCACGAATCTTCAGCCATGCTCTGTGAGATGGAATTACCACAGCATTTAGTCAAGGGCTAATCCTGCCCCGCTGCCAGGGCTCAGTCCTTCTGAGGATTCATTGACTTATGAAGTATGAAATTTTACTACAAGACTGGGAATCACTTCTGACCTCTCTGAGTTCTTTGCATTGTTCCTTCTCTTCCTTTTCTTGGATCTAGTCCCAGCCTCTGATAGTTTCCTCGAGGACGCTCACAGATCAATAGTTGGCTGAAGAGGTGACAGTGGAGTGAGGAGAGGCTCTTTGGATCTCTTCATTCTCTCTGTGCACAGCTCTCTGCTCTTGGGGTGGATTCTCTCCTCTGCCCGGTGAACTCAGCCCTGGCGACAGATTCTTCTTAACTACTGGTGGGCTCTACCTGGGTTTCTCTTCTCCGCACTGCAACCTGAGCCAGTTGAGGAAGCAGTGAAGACTGTCACAGGGTCTTCTACCTTCTTTTTCCAAGGCACCCTTCCCCATGTTTCCTGAAGTCTGGTATTTTGAAAATTGTTTTGTATATTTTATTTGAATTTTTAGTTGTTTCATGCATAAACCCATCTGGTTCTTGTTACTCCTACTTGGTTAGAAGTCACTGATTGTGTGTAATAACTACACTCATATTCCTTTTACATTTAGTGCAATTTGACTCATTCTTTTCTCACTACTTGATTTCACAAATAGATTGTAAAGAATTTCATAAACTGTACAAAGACTAAAGTTGTATCTATAAATTGTAAGAATCCCAGGGTCATAGGTGGTTGATATGGTCATTATTCTTGAATTTAAGGAGATGTTTCCTAGAAAGAATATATGGATACCACTAGACTAATTATAAGGTTACATCCCAATAAATTTAGCTAGACATGATGGTGCGTGCCGATAATCCTATCACTTGAGGAAGCTGAGTCAGAACGAACACGAGTTTGAGCCTATCCTAGGCAATTCAGCAACTTAATGAGCCCCCATGATATTAAGATGGGAGAGGGGCTGGATATGTCATTCAATGTGAAGACACTGGATGGAATCCCCCATATTGAAGAAAAAGTTACATCCCAATAAACTTACCATAAGTTGAAAATATAAGTCAAAAATAGATTTAAGACACCTACCCTGTCAGATGCCACAGCTTAGCACAGAGGACACTCCGAATATTGGCCATTTATCCTGTGGTCACATAGCTGATCTGCTGCCGTTTTCCAGCGTCAACTGAAAATATCATATGACATACCACTGGCCTGGGAAATGGCCCGAATTCAAAGTACAATTTCTACAAAACACATCTCACGTTCACACTACCATTGTCAAGTCAAAAAGAATCTCAAGTTGAGCTATTTAAAGTTGGGAAACCATCTGTATCTAATTTTATATTTACTCCAAAAACTCGTAGGATGAGTGGTTATCTAGTTTTTGCTTCCAAAATGGAAATTTTTTGTCCTGTTGAACCAGTTTTTTTTTTCAGTTATAGCAGAGAAGAACTATCCAATCACAAGGTGCATCTCCTTTGGAGGTGAGCGGCAGCCCAGTCCACGTGTCAGTGTTGCGCGGCATTTTTAGGTCCCTGCAGGCAGTGTTCCAGCTTGTATTCTTTGCACACCATCACCCCATCCTACTCTTTCAAAAATGTAAGCTTCAGGGCAACTTTGAAAGAGAAAAACTGTCACACAAGTATATTCTAGTCTCTAAATCCCAGCTGCTAGAAAGATTATTATCACCCCCTCCTGCCCCAAATTGACTCCTGAGGCAAGTCACTGACTTAATTTCCTTGAGAGGCTAGCCCTTCTGTCATCCTCCACCTCTTGTACAGGGTGCAGCCACTGTGAGATTGCCTGTATCCTAGAGGTGGATCTTACATCAGTCCTCTGCCTATCCCATAAAGTTGTCTTGTTAGCTCAAAAAGTATAATTACATGGGGCCAAGTGAAAGCAGAAAAGGCCAATTTTCCACCCAGACCCCGTTATGGCTGCCCAACTGCAGGAGAATGGAGGGGCTGGATCAGGGAGCCCACAGAAAGGCATTGGGTAGGGAGGTGTGCTGGGAGTGATGTTATTAGTAACACTGGTAGCAGGGAATGTAGGAGGAGTATGTGAGAGTTGGAAAGTGTGGAAGAAGAGCGAGTTTATTTTTCTCATAACAGTTCTACCTGAACATCACAATTGCTAAGGCCTACTTGACATCCTTGAAGGCTGACACGTGTTATTGAGTAGCCATAGTTATTTTTGAACACAATTTTATTTTCCATAAATTCTTGTGAAAGGAGCTGTTCATCAGTTAAGAAATATTCTCATCTGAGTGGTGGCCTGTTTCCTACACGTGCAGCTGCTTTCCAACTTGACTTCGGGGTCAAGTTGTTTTTCTGATTCATTTGGCTGAGTAGACTTAAGTCAAATTGAGGAGAGATACTCATTTAAATATTGTATAACATGAAAAGGATGAATTCTGGAACAGGAGAAGAGGATTAGAGGGAAAGGAGGTCAGCTGTTGAGTTTGCCCTTGATATTGTTAAAATGTAGTTTCTGAGAGTTCCAGTGTGTCTGCAAATGATTTGAAGTTTAAGTTCCCGAGAGTGTTCCACCTTTCTCACAGTAATCACACTCGTGACAACAGGAGAGTTTTGAAACTTCCCGTGCATCTCCATTGCTTACATCCGGTTGCCGCCTCGTCCTGTTTGCTCAGTATGCTCCTTTCGTAATAATTTGAGATGCTTCCTGTTTACCTTGAGTAAATATCAAACACATCTTGATATCTATATCTGCCTCATGAAATATACATCTTCTCTAACTGTGCCCAAATGATTAATTTACAGCTATGTGATGATTAGCATAAAAATCTCATCGTGACACAAGATAGAAATGTTATCACTAATTGCCACTTGAAGTGAAGAATGTTTGCTGCATAGAAATTAATGATGCATGCTTACTTCTCAACTCTCTGTTAAACCAGAAAACCCCAGACAGTTTTTGGAGCAGAAAGATGTGGATTTTGAAGGGTCTCTCTCTCTCTCTCTCTCTCTCTCTCTCTCTCTCTCTCTCTCTCTCTCTGAGACACTACAACTAACCAAAAGAAGAGGGAGGTCATGGTTAATAAGGTTTTAAAAAAAAATAAAGTAAGACAGATGAACTTAGTTCTCATCAAATCAGATATTTCAACTAATTGATTACCCAACTCCAGGCAAAGAGCTTTTCCTTAAAATTCAGGCCTCCTGTAGCATTAAAACTTGACAAATAAATATTCATACCTAAAAGTACTCACATTCTTAGGACAACCTGACGTTCTTAATATAACTAGTTGTCATTCTGGTCCAGCTAACCAGCTACATAATTATCTACAAATCTGATGGTCCCTCTCAAAGCCTTGTTCTATTTTCCAGCTGTAAGTAACATTTAATTGTGTTTTACACCTTGATGCTGAAGTCAAGCCCTGATCCAATTAGCTGTCTTAATTTCAGGTATTAGGTAGGAGAGCCCAGAGATCCCCCACACTAAGCTTCTGTTTGTGTCTGGCTGACCATCCACACGGTCACCCCCACTGTCACTAGTACTCATCCTGGCCTAAGACCTTTATATACATTTTCCCAGCGAATCCTTATCCAGTGCACTGAGATAGGTCTTCTTTTAATACCCATTTTAGAGATGAGAAAACCTATGAATATAATTCATCGGTAACATTTTAAAGTTACAGAACTGACAAAATGTGACTGAAATCTAGAAAATTCTTATCCAAATATCTTCCTCAAACACAATTTCTAGTCCCTACCTTGTGGATAGATGTGCTTTAACTGGTGCCATTTTCATTTCAGTGAACAGAAAATTGGACTTGAGTACTGTCACATTTTGGGTAAGAAAAGAGTGTCCCTCCTGGGACCCTGGGCTTTCAAAGAAACACATGTAGCGTGAAAACGCACCAATAATAAATGTATTGAGGGGCACACAGTAACTTCTTTTAGAGAAAACTGTATTGGGGGTGGGGGGTGGTGAGGGAGCAGCACAGTGTGATTCCTGACTCAGCATCCACTTTAAAACAGATAACTTTGTAGACTCCAAAGACAGGCCACGCCTCAGGCCTTGCCATTGAGAGAAGAGTGAATGGTGTGAATACACATATTGCTTCAAAGCTGAAATATTTGAGAAACAAAAGTTCTCAAGAAGAAGACACAAGTTCTGTAAATTGTAAAATCTTTCCTCCGGAAAGCAAAGAAGAATCCTGAACCATAATCTATAGACCTAAGAAAACAATGACAATAAAAAATGCCCCCAAATAATTTGTGATATAAATTGAACCTCTCAATTGATATAAAAATTCCACTCTCCTGAATAGTACTGAATTAACATCAATGTAGATCTTCCTTTCATTTTAAACTTACAAACTCTTGCAGTTTTCTATGGCATTTTACACATTCCTAGTTCATTTTAAATTTTCTTCAGTTTTTCTTTGATGTTGGACAAAGTAACAGTTACTTTAATTAACACAGTCACTAATTTGAATTTGAAAATTAACCTCAGAAGTAATTAAATTTACTTTTTACAGTTTTAACAGAGCAATTCTCTAAGATAAGACTCATTCACTAAAGTACATTATTGTGAACAAATGGCCCCATTTTTTTACATTATTAGTTTAAAAGTACCATCCTTGATATAAGCATTGTTTACTAAATTCTAATTCTTACTCAACCTATAAGCAAAATATTTTATCATAGTAAAAAATAAGTGGTAATAGAAGGGTCACTTTTGGAACCAGTTAATGAGCCAAATCCTTATATAATCTCTTGTATTACTTTATCTTCCAATCAAATTTGATCTTTGACATTTCAAGATATTTATACCTGATTCTATTATTATTTTTTCCTATGATATAAATAATAAGTTCTCAGTTGCAAATCTCTGAAGCCAAACAAGGTAACATGACTGTTAAATATCTTTACCAATTCTCTAAGAAAAATAATCTCTGATACCCTATCATGTTGATAATTTAGGGTGCATATCAGCCATTTTCCTTTTAATTTGAAATAAATGAGGAGGCAGCTGAATGGTGCCTCCAAACAGACACAAAGTAGTCTGGACCATCATGAGGGAGTAGAGTGGATGACAATTACGGGCCAGAGAGCCACCAACCAGGGACCCTGTGAACGAAGTCTCTAGACCACTCATCTGCCTAGAAATTCAAGTTGGAGAATTGCTCAATTACAGCTGGTGTTTTTCTCTTAAAAGTTTTCAAAATTAGATAACTTAGAAAACTCTCAAAATGTTTTGATGTACGTGGTGTGGGAAGCTCGGCGCTGGGAATAGAGCCGAGCGTTCAGAAGTTCTGGCCATTGAACAGCATGTATAGACGTTTCCGCTCCCGGACACATTTCATTGCTACAGAGCATGGAGTGGAGAAGACAAAGGAGAAACTACCAGATGGAGACCAACTCCGGGCTCATCTTGAGTGTCCCTGATGATAAGCAAACATGATAAAGGACACAGTATTAATCCTACGTACCACACATTTTCATTTCCAGACATCTCTAATTACAATAAGTCCTCCTCACAGCCAGAAATAGGTCCTACTATAACTCATAATATATTTATATATTTATGTATATATGTATGTATGCATATGTATATATACCTGTTTCAACTTGGATTGATTAAAATTAAGTCAATAAGGTGTAATTAGCTGATGGAAAGGAAGAAATTATGCTGATTTGAGATGTGAGAATGTCAAAATGAGTCCAAGAGCTTACACCAGTGTGGAGGAGCCCTGCGCCCAACTACGAGTTCTCCCTCACATGCGCCACTCCATTTGTTTGTTTTTGTTTGCTTTATTGTAATACTGTAACTGACCCCAGGACCTTTACAGTGAGCAACACCTCAGTTCAGTCCATTTTTATTTTTGATTCTGAGACAAGCTCTCACTAAGTTGCTCTGGCTAACCTTGAACTTATAATCCTCCTGCATCGGCCTCCCAGAGTGCTGGCAATACAGGCCTGCGCCACCAAGCCAGGCTTCCACTCCATTATCTATAGTAATATCAGATGGGTACTATGCTCCGGAGAAAGTGCAGCAGGACCAGACAGTGCAGGGGGCTCCTGCTCCAAGCACCGGGCTAAAGAGGTGACATTTGAGCAAAGGTGGGGCTGGACGACAGGCGGTGCTGCTACAAAGCCGTCCCTCCAGTGGGCAGGCGCTTCATTGAATCAGCAAGGATGAAGTCATATGCAACAGATTTTAATTATGTTTACATTCAGCTTTACAAATCAATAAATGTGAAGCATTTTTAAATACATTGCCTAAATTTGAAAATGAGAACTAATGAAACATGACTGGTTTGAATATTTTTATTTCAAAATCTGATGTCCATTAGTTATAACTTATGTTTCTCCTTAATCCAATAGTTAAATATTAAATTATTTTAAATAAAGTAAAAGTAATATACAAATATATGTAAAATTGACTATCATTTTAAGTGTACAGTTTAGTGGCATTAAGTGTGTACACCTTGTTGTGTAATCATTATTACTCTGAATCTCCAGAACTTTATTCACCTTATAAAATTTAAACTCTGCAGCCATGGAGCAATAATATCCTGTTCTTCACTCCTTTTTGCCTTAGGCAACCACCAGCCTACTGTCTGTCTCTAAATTGACTGCTGTGGGAATCTATGATACATAGAGTTATACAGCGTCTTTCTCTTTTTTTGACTGGGTTATTTCACGCAGCATAACATTCTCATTTGTGCTATAGCATGGATCATAATTCCCTTTTTTAAGACCAGCATCCCATCATCTGCATGTGACATATTTTACTTGTCTACTCACCTGCTGATGTGTGGACACAGGTTGCTTCTACCTTCCAGCAGGTGGAAAGAATTCTGTTATAAACAGGAATGTACAAGAATCTTCCTGAGACCTTGCCTTCTACTCCTTTGGGTATACACTTAGAAATCAAATTGCTGGATTATATGGTAATTCCATTTTTAATTTTTGGGGCAAGTGCCATACTGTTTTTCACAGTACCTATACCATTTCACACTCCCAATAACAATGGACAAACATTCTAATTTTTATATAATGTAGTCAACACTTGATATTTTCTGGTTTTTCTATTGCAGCCACCCTAGTGGGTGTGAGGTAAAATTTCACTGTGACTTAATTTGCGTTTTCCTGGTGATTCCTGGCAATTGAGCAGCTCTTCATGTCCATACTGGCCATGTGTCGTTCTTTGGAGAAATGTCTGTTCAAGTTTCCTGCCCATAAGTGTGTACACAAAATGCTCAACTCTGTTGTAAACCTTAAAGTCTGCACTTGTACATATCAATAAAATGGGGGAAAAATAAAATTAATTTTTTAAAAAAGTATTCTTCTTCCTATTGTTGTCATTGAGTTGCAAGAGCTCTTTACATATTCTGGTATTACCCCTTATCACAGATCTGGTTTGTGCATGTTCTTGCCTGTTCTGTGGTTTGCATTTGACATGATTTTTAATGCACACAAGTTTATAATTTTGAGTTAGCCCAATTTAGTTTTCCTTTTCCTTCCTGTTCCTTATATTCCAGATATCATTGCCAACCCAGTGCCTTGAAGCCTTTGCCCTATGTTCCCTCTACGTTTTATACCTTCAGCTGTAATGCTTACGTCTTTACTTCTTATTTTGTAAGAGCCCAAATTCATTTTTTGTTCGTGGATATTTATTGCTTCCAACTTTTATCAATATTTTTTCTGGCAATGGTCGTGATAGTCTTGACAAATGTCATTTGACTAATATATATATATATATATATATATATATATATATATATATATATGCTTCAGAAAGTGGCAAGAATGATGAGGTGTGTTCAAGGTGACAGGAAGTATTTTGAGGAATGTTCATTACGATGTATTCTCTACTGTAACATCCTTTTTAAAATGTAAGCATTCACATGTATTTTGATCACTCCTTTATATGCATGGGATCATCATGGGGCTTTCTACTCTCCATTTGTCTCTATGTCTGACTTTATACCAAGACTGTATTATTTTTATTACTGTCACCGTCGAGTAAGTTTTGAAATCAGGAAGTACACAATCTCTAGCTTTATTCTTTTTCATTTTGACTATTTGAGTTTTCTTGAGATTCTATATGAATTTTAGGATGTATTTGTCTTTCACTGGGAAAAAAAAACCCACTAGAGCCAAATATGGTGGTTCACACCTGTAATTCCTGTAGACTAGGAGGCTGACGCAGGAGAATTACAAGTTCCAACCAAGATCAGGCAACGTTGCAACTTAGTGAGACTCTGTCTCCAAAAAAATGTAGACGTTCCTGGGTTCATTCTCCAGTAAAGCAAAACACACTCTCTCTTTTTCTATCTCTGTCTCTGTCTCTCTGTGTCTCTCTGTGTCTCTCTGTGTCTCTCTCTCTCTCTCTGTCTGTCTCTCTCTGTCTCTCTGTCTCTCTGTCTCTCTGTCTCTCTCTCTCTCTCTCTCTCTCTCTGTCCTCTCCCTTCTTTCACTCTCTTTCTCTAGGATTTTGGTAAGGATTACATTAACTCTGTAAATCTCTGGGTAGCATTGAAAACAGTATTGTCTTCAATCCATGAATAAAAGACGCCTTTCCAATTATTTGAGTCTTCTATAATGTCTTTTCAGAACTGTTATGTCACTTTCAGAATACAAGTCTTAAACTTCCTTGGTTAAATTTACTCATAAATGTTTTTCTTCTTGATGCTATTCGACTTGTTCTTCTTAATTTTCTTTGCAGATGTTTATTGTTAATATGTAGAAACATGAACAATTTTTGTATGTTGATTTGTACTCTCCAATTTTGCTGAATTCCTTTACTACTTAATTTTTGTGAAAGTACATTTTTGGGGAATCTTCTCAGGCTTTCTAAATTACACAGATAATTTTACTTCTTTTATCTCTTCTGCTGAACTAATTCCTCTAGTTCTAAGAGTAAATTTTGAAAATTGTAGAAGAACGATAACCTTCTCCTTTTTGAAAACACGTATAAAATATTTTTACAGTTAATTTAATACATAGTTGCATTAAATACATCCAAATGTTCCATATTTGAATGCAATTACACTTAATTTTTAATCCTCTAATGTACTATTTTCAACAGAATACAAATTGAGTGGGGAAAAAGTTATGCCTTTTTGAAGACAAGAAAATAAATTTAATGGAAATTAAATCTGTACATATATAATTATATATAAAATTTTTTAATTGTATATATATTTAATTACATATAAAATTGTGTATGTACATATATATGTATATATGTTTACAAATTATGGATATTTTTACTATTCAATCAGACATTATTAGCCTATCAATAGAATACCCAGACCTAGACAATAATAATAATATTCAACTATGTTTGATACTTTTCTCACTTTCAATAATTATGAATGTATATTTGATAAAATAATATACTAAAAGATATGCAATTTAAGAGCTTGTTAGTTGTCCTTTGTAACTTCTAAGTATCTAAGGATATTTAAGGCACCTCAAGACAACCGCCAGGCTCGTCTGCAGTTCAATACTTGCTCTGTCCTTGCAGGCAGCTTCAACTTGACAGTAAAAATACAATCAATTTCTTGTCAATAGAAGCTACATTCTGATGAAATGTTCTCTCCCTCGTTAACAGCCAGGATCTTTACATATCACCAACCTGTCTGTATAGCCCTCTGCTTAGAGCCCCTCAACAGCTCCTCAGTAACGCCCCTCTTCATTTAGGATAAAGTTCCCTGCACAGAAGCCCTGCGTGTTCTAGCCCTGCCTTCTTATCCAGACTCAGTTTATATTGTTCCCCCCTTAGTCTAGCCATATTGGCCTCAGTTTCTACTAATAGTTCTTCCATCATATTCCCTCCTGCCCCAAGACCTTTGCATATGTAATCTTCTCTCTCTGTGATAATGTTTTCTTTAACCCCATCTTTGTCTAATTAACTCCTGTCTCTCAGAATCATCTCCCAGGTCATTTTCCCCAGAATCAGTGGGTTTGACAGCTCTCAGTAGTAGCAAACAACGGCTACGATGATCATGTGTGAAAGCTGATGGCTATTGAGCATTGGCTACCCAACTGTCAAAGAAGTAAGCACATCACACGCATTAACTCTGAACTTTCACAAAAGCCTCCATTCTAATTTTATAAAGTCAAGTCATTTGACTAAGGTCAAGTTGTCCACTGGCAGGAGGCCCAAGATGTTGATCAAGCTTGTATGACCCTGGGGCCTACATATTTAGTTAGCCACAATGCTATGCTGAGTTTCCTTAATGAGGGTTAATGCTGCTATTTGTGTAGAGCTGACAACAAGCTTTGTGTGCAGTTTTTGGGTACTCATTAATGAAACATCCTCTGGAAGTTGTGACAGACACCCATTGGGTGCCTCTGACTCCCAATCACCAAGAGTGGCCAGTTTCTTTTTCTCTCTTTGAAAAGCGAATGGGAGGTGTGTGTGCAGGCTGGAAAGACAGATGGTACCTGCATAGCTGACACAGTCAAAAAAGCACACAAGGCTGACCTCTGAGCTCCATGACACATCAGTGACTTCACAAACATATTCAAATCCTCAGATAAAGTGTGTGATGTCCCTGATCTTTACATTTCCAAATGGATGGCTGAGCAAACAGAAGTCAATCTTCCTTGGAACCCCTCAAAGTGGTAAAATTTCCTGAACAGTTCACTGACTCTTCTTTGACTTCCAAAGGCCAGGTGAGGCTTTCTGTTGGTTTGTCTTTCCAGAGACACTTTCATGTTCTTTCCTAGCCACTTTTGTTCAAGGAAATTTAAATTCATAATTTATCTGTTTTAGATACAAGTTTGAATCTAGGTTTCTAAAGAGCAAGAATATTTCTTTTCAAAACCATTTAAGAAATGATAGATAAAACTTTTTATCATGGCAGTAAATGCTCATAAAGTCTCACATGTCATTTTCATTATGCCAAAATTTACCTTACCATTTGTATGAACTGAAGCTTGGTCATGGTGCGAGAGGACGACATTTGTGCTTATTTTTCAACAATTTTCAAATAAGTAGCCCTAGGGATAGAAAATACTGTGAAAAATCCTATGGGAACTGCTTTGTGGGGATATGAGCTAAGAATTCGATGCTTTGAGGTCTTCTCTGTCTCTATGACATGCTTCCTGCGGACTGAATAAATGACTAAACTACATTTAAAAAGAGCTGCAGCTGAAAGAGGAAATGTAATGAAAAATACCAAGGTGTCACATGGACTCAAGGTCTCAGACACGGCAAGGCTTAGGGAATTGAACCAGCTAACGTGTCGATACCTGCTCAGCTGCGCTTCCCAACCTTCTTCAACTCACAAACATTAAGGTGGTATTCCTGTGGCCCATGGGGATAAGACAAAGAGCCTGCTTCATGCAAGCAAAGCCAGCTTGATCCTTGGCTGCTCCAGGCACTCAAAGCTGACTTGCTCGCTGGCACACCGAGCAGCCACCCAGACAAAGCCCTTTCTCTGTCCTCCCAGTTTCCCAGGTTGTTAGGAAACAATCACGGTCATTATTTACTGAGTTCTTTTCTGATTGTGGCAAGCATGAGCCTAAGCGCTGAGTGCGCATTTTATTCACTGCCCAAAGCATCACACATCCTTTAAGTCAG
Organism: Ctenodactylus gundi; assembly: GCA_004027205.1. Lineage (NCBI taxonomy): Eukaryota > Metazoa > Chordata > Mammalia > Rodentia > Ctenodactylidae > Ctenodactylus > Ctenodactylus gundi. Next base: position 259,450 of record PVKB01001449.1, on the reverse strand, counting down.
GTACTATATTTTGTCGCTTTATAGATCGAAAGCCCCGTTATTGAGGAACTAAGCAACCTGCCCAAGGTCACAGAGCTGATGTTGGAGGGAGCAGTTGCATCTAGCTTGACATGAATGCGTTCTACTCTACCAACCTCAGTACTCTGGCTGCAGTAGCGGCAAAGTCTTCTACAACAGATTGTGAGCAATTTGTCAAGCTTCAATGCCCACCTTGGACCAGTGAGTTATGGAAAAGTTAGTGGGCTCAGCTGTAGAGCACAACTAAGGGTGTCCATTATCCAGTAATGGACAAGGGCAGAAGTGGCAAGCCCAGATCTCAGCATAATCATGCCTAAGAATCCTTTTACTCCTCTACCTTCTCCTTCAACTAAGTCCATCTTTTCAACCTGTAGCACACTTTCATCACCAGGAATCTCTTGCTTTTTTCATCTTATTCCTCTTCTCCCATTCTCCTCCCTACACTCAAAGGCAACATTATCCTTTGATAGGAATCACTTTATTTTTATATGTTCTCGTGCAATGTAAATTGTTTGGTGTGCACTCATTTTTTTGTGTGATACTGGTACGCAGGTTCCACTCTGTGCTGTGCCTTCCCATTATCAATGCCATGTTCCTAGCTGCCACACCGTCATGCATATATCCAGCCCATGGCTTCTGACCATGGCACGGACTCTGATGTGCCTGCAACGCATTTTGCTTTTCCCTCCCCCGCACCTTGTCCAGACATGTTTGTTCCCTGGGATGGTGGAGGTAGAAAGTCCCCCCTACCCACATAGATTACCTACCTCTACAGTGTTGCATTCTGGCCTACCACAAGTGAGATGGCCTTGTCTGGGGAAGCTGTGTCTGCTGCCAGGTGGGTTGGGTGTTCCTCTACTGTGCTCCCAGAGTTCTTCACGTTTACCATCATCAGTACAAAGGCCCCAGAGCAGGGTAGTTGAAAGTGCAGAATCTGGGGCCACACCACCTGAACGCAGAATCAGCCCTGCTGCTTGGTAATCCAGTCACAGGTACCCTCTGATGCTTCCATTTGTCTGCAAAGTGTTATTAACCACAACTCAGCATGGAACTGTTCTAAAGATTCAGCAGAGAAATATTTATAGTATGTTCTAAGAACAATGCATGATAATAATTACGATGCTCTTTGTTGTCATCTATTAATATTTGTTGCATGTGTTGGAATAGTCAGTTTACTTGTCTCTGGTCCACACTATGGAACCTTTGAGTCCGAGGACCCTGGCTTTCCCATCTTGGTATACAAAACCCTGCACATGGCTGGCACCCACTGCATCATCATTGAGCACTCTCTCCTGCTTACCTCCAGTTTGACATGGCTGTAGCATTTACATGTGGGAACTAATTGGTTATGGAGAGGCTCAAATAGGAACAGGCAAGAAATGTAGGTGGAGAGGGGACAAATTTCCTGGAGCTGTACCGCTGTGAGGCAATGCAAACGTATGGCTGCAGCTGCTACACAAAGCAGGTCAGCAAGCCACACAAGCCAGGCCCAGGATGACATCCTGACACAGGCAGCTGATGAGCTGGGCTCAGCTAAGAGTCAGCCCACATCCACACGCCACCGATTTCTGACCTTGCACGTGCTTGCTTCTGTAAAAACATGTCTAACGGGATCTGCTTCCCAGAGTTGCCCAAGGAACGCACGAATGAACACTTTTTGAGGGCTTTAGACAGTGGGTGGCATGTCCTCAATCAGCAATAAAAGTTAACCATCCTTAGCATAATCATCACCAACTTGACTATTCTAATAAGTAGAGTTGGAAGATGCCACATATATTTTTTTCTTATGCCAGGATCTTGAGTATTTTTATTTGTTTCTGCTTTATTTTTATTTATTTAGACTTCTGATGAGAACTACTTGTCAGCCGTTTATCTGTTAGAAGATTCTAGTTCTTTCCTCTTCACCTCCATAAGCATGTACTCTCAGGTGGACAATATCACTAGCTTCTCAATCTCCGAAGACTTCCGAAGAACAACATCACTCTAGGGTCAAGTTCTCTGAAATGCCAGCAGCACCAACTACACATAGTGAAATATTCCCAGGAACTTAGGAGCGCATGATTTACAAATGCAGAACCCACTCAAGTAGGGATGAGCTTGATTTTGTTGTTGTGCTATAAATAATAAATAAATAAATACATAAATAAATGGGGGAAGAACAAGGAAATCAACTACAGGTCCAGTGGGACTGGCCTCAGTATAATAAAGGCTTTCCCAATAGCTTTCTAAACAACTTTTAGGCTGATGCTGTAGTGCAGAATGACTTTCAAAATGCTTTGATTTCATCGGTGGAAAGAAGCCCTTGGGATGAATTATCGGTTCCTCTATAGTAGAGGCCTGGCAGTAAGAATCATTAGCTATTAAAAGAGAGGTTAATTACAAGGAGAACTTCATGGCCTAAGCTGAGTGAGTTATATTGATTCACAGAGAGGAAGCTAATCAAGAGACCACGTTTGGTGGCCACAGCCCTTTCCCAAGCAACAGATTAGTAGAAAAGTCCGATACCATTTGCAAAGATTGGGTTTACGTGGGGACCAGGAGCTTTGTCGTGTTCAGGTTCATTAGCTTTGCGGATTACTGCCCACAGGGATTCATTACCTAGTGGCAGGTAAAGAGGACAGTGGCAGATGAGCTGGCAAGATGTTTCAGAAATTCTCATTCTATAAAATTCAAATCTTGGTGAAAACCTAAGAAACTTTGCCCAGGGCTGCCTCGCTGAGGCCGCTGGATAGGTACGTAGGTGCAGACAGCATCTTAGAGGACCTTATTCTCCATCATTATCCACTCCAGAAGATTCTGTGATCAGCTGTGCCTCAAAACATGCTCACCTAAAAAGGACTTGGCATCCAAGAATATACATGAGCTGTTCTTTCACAAACCCTTGAAAATAAAATTTTGTGTTTTGTTCCCCCTCCCCCCTAAAGATTATTTTTTAATCAGAAACCTAATTCCTAACCTATCCCCTAACATTTACCAATACTATGAGGACAACTAGGTGTAGAGGAGCAAAATTTAGGAGATAATTTTCCAAAGGAATATTCTGACAAATGTCTAAACACTTCAGATCCCACTGTCACTAATGGAGTACCTACTATGTACCAGCATCTATGCAGAGCCCTTCACCACATCCCACAGTTCCCACAATGTCCCTGACTCCTTGGGGCAGGGGTCACCAGTTCTGTACGTTCAGGCTCAGACCCAAAAAGGCCATGCTATGAGATGCTACCTTCTGTACTGACTGGCATCCTTAGGTTGACTTTTGTTTTTCACTCTTCTGTTCTGCCTTGTCAGAATGTCCCAAATAATATATATTTGTAGTGGAAATTAGAACCATTGGGATAAGAATTCAAAAATAAGTCACTTAAAGAGAGAAATGTTGCAATGTCCACTCCTGCTGGTTTCTCAATGTGCTACCTTATTTCCTCCATCCACATTTTCCATGCTTCTGGTTAAAGACAAAAATCTCCAACTTTAGAATATGTGCTTATAACAAATATGTAATAAATCTGAAGTGGTCGTATGGGCTGCTGCCCCATTTCTATTGTATGTTTTAAATATCTACAATTAATTCTTTTCCCATAACACTTTCAAGTTTACTCATCTTTTGAACTTCTGCTCTTGGGTCCATGTAACCATAAAGGTAATCACATCACATGCTTCTAAATGATGGTCTAGAATAAAAATTAATGCATTTCTTTCTTCAGTCTTTTGTTTCTTATCAACATTCAGCCCCAGGTTTTTTAGCTTTCAGATATTTAACTGTCGTGATCATAAGCCATTTCCAGGTGAGGTTAGACAGGTAACTGTGTAAATGAGGGGTTGGCACTGTGCTGAGAGTCAGTAGGACGAGGCAGCCAAGCGCAGGGTTCCCAGGCCGGTGTTTCTGAGCCTGACCCTGGCAGGCCTCCCTCACATTGCTGGTGTTGGAAAGTCACACCACCCACCTGCCATCTCACTTGCTCACTTGGATGTGGATGGGCCAACCTAATGAAAAAGGAAGGAAGAGGACTGTTGAAGATTCTCTTCTGGGAGAGCTCTGGCCTGTTCCATCCTGTCCAGACGCTGACTCACTCCTGCCTTCACACTGTCAGTCTCTATCGTAGACATGTGCCTGTTTCCATGTCTTCAACGTTGACTCTCAGACTTGCAGTTCAGACTCACAGCTTGCACTGGTTATCCTGCAGTTCAAACTGGTACCTCACATCAAGCTACTGGACCCTCCAGTTCTCCCACATGCACATGGACATTTTCTTCTCTTTCTTCTCTCTCTCTCTCTCTCTCTCTCTCTCTCTCTCTCTCTCTCTCTCTCTCCAGACTTGTAATCCCTCTAAAGAAATTCCTTTTTCTGTATTTATATAATTTCTATTAATTCTGCCTCTCCCAGAACACTCACCAGTACAGAATCTGGTGCCAGGGTGGTCCTCAAGAGACAGAATTATAACAATGATTTTCTGTAAGACTTTTCACAGTTCTTGGAGTTGGCTCTCTAGCTTTATTAAATCTAAAATTTCTGTGATCTCTTCTACTAATAATTTAAGGAGCACCAAGAGCCTAAGGTGCAAATTGTATAAATTAATACAAGAGGTAGATCCTTGGATTTCCCCTAATTCTCCACTTGTAAGATGTGAGACATTTCATTTTTCTATATTTAATACATTTGAATATTTTTTAAAGTAAAAAATATAACGATAGTGACTGGTTATTCTTAGCATCTGTGGACAAAATAATAAAGGAAAAAAATGAGCTTCAGACATGCATCAATAGCTTAAACTCTTCTCAACAGTGTAATAAAACAGAACAATGAGCTCAGGGATTCAAATTCTTGACTCCAACCACACATAAACAACTTGAAAGCTTCTAAATGTGTCCTGAAAGAGAATCTTTTCTCCTTTAGCCATAGAGCTGAAGTTGCTGAAAATCAAGCTCAAGTCTTCACAATATAACTACCTGAACTTCAGCACCAGGTCAGTTCTTAGCCTCTAAGGATATCCACGGTTAGTGAGAGTGATGAGTGCCAAAGAATAGAATCCTATCAATCGGAGTGGAGATGTGTGGGAGGAACAGGAAAAGGCTGGGGAACTCCTACACACTGAAAAGATTATTCGAGCTGATGAATGGACTGAGACCTTCTGAAACCATGAGCTAAAATAAACATTTCCTCCCTTAAATTATGGGTGTTGGGTATTTTGTCCCAAGAACTAAAAGTAACTAAGACAGAAACTGGTACCAGAGAAGTGACTTTGTGGTTTGGAAGCGTTTGGAGGTGGTTTGCCAAAGGAGCTTGGAAAGGTTTGAAGATGCTGGCTAGAGAAGCCTTAGAATGCCACGATCCAAGCTTCCTAGGGATCCTGGTTGGAGCCCAGGTGACTGGATGTCAAGAGAAGTGCTGATTGGAAAGGCAGGGTTCAAGAAGTTTCAGACAGATGCTCAGTGAAGTCGGTCAGATGCAGAGGGTTAAATATTTCATGGTTTCTCTCATATGAGAAACTCAGAATACAGACATTCTATAGGACCAAAGGGATGTGACAATAAGAGTCAGAGGGGATGGAAATGGGCGGGAAGACCAAAAGGGGGGAGGGGAAGGGATTGTAATATTGGCACAGATATGTGTGCACAAAATACTGAAGCTCAATGTAAATATGTGTGTGTGTGTGTGTGTGTGTGTGTGTGTGTATGCAAGGTGTGCAGACTAGTATTAAAGCCAGCAGGAGACTTCCTGTTGCTTTCTGTCTTTCCTCATGACTACTGGCAGCTCCAAGTTGATAGGCAAGAGTTGCAAGAGTTTGCAAGAGTTGTGGGGTCATGGAGGTTTCCACTCAGATTTCAGAAGAAGGCCTTGGAGGCCAAGCAGTGTGCCCCTGAAAAGGCAATGCATAAAGTTGTGAAAGTGAAGCCAAAGGTGTAATGGAAACTCTGGAAATTTGGAGATGCCAGGGACACAGGTCATTTCCTGAGCAAGGCCGTAGGCCATGAGTGGAACCAGCCCAAAGTGAGGTTGCAGTGACAGGCAATGCCATAGAATGAGGGCCACCTGAGGCCTTTGAAGCTCATGTCTCACTGCAGCATGGCTCGGGTGCTGATCACGGAGCTACAGGATGTAATGGAACCGCAGGATCTTGTAGCTGGGTTTTGTTCTTCCTTTGATCCTACTTCTTTCTATCCTTCTATTCCTCCCTTTTGGGCTGAGATTGTTTGTCCTATGCCATTGTATGTTGAAAGTGTTTAACTCTTTTTGATTTTCACAATGACTCACAGCTAAGAGTGCCTTGAGTCTCAGAGAATACTTTGGACTTGAACTTTTTAACAGTGCTGAAAGTGTTAAGACTTTGGCAACTCCTTAAGACGGACTATATGCATTTTGCATAAAGAGGTAAATACAAGTCTTTGGGGGGGGGGCAGGAACAAAATGTTGTAGCTTGGATCTGAAGTATCGCTTAAAAGCCTTGTATATGTGGGTGTTGTGGAATATCAATGCTTTTCATTTGCTGTTAAGAGGTAGGGCCTGGTTGGAAGGGGAAGATCACTGGGGCTTGATCCAGAAGAGGCAAATCTCTGGGCCATGACCTGGAAGGATATATGCTAGCTCTACTCCTCACTGATTCTGCTTCCTGTTGCAATGCCATGAAGAGTTTCCCTCCTGCTGAGCCTCCTCCATGTGCTTCCATCACTCCAGCCACTCATGGATGGACTAAGACCCCTGAAACTATGAGCTAAAACAAAGCTTTTCTCCCTTCACTTGTGTATGCTGGATATTTTGTCCTAGCAACAAAAAGTGACTAAAACAGATGCATTTAATTCATGAAGCAATGGTATGTGACAAAATGTTCCCAACCAGAAAGTTCAGCCAGGTTTTGTGTCTCCAGGATTTTAATGAGGATAAAACCACATCAACTGCAGTGCAATTTACTTTAGCTGCTCAAACCCCCAGCTCTCCAGTAGACAAGTTGATACCGCATATTCCAAGGCTCCCACCTTAACCACATTGTTAGCAAAAACTACCTGGTGTGACACAAGATCCCAGGGAAACACCAAAAGACACTTCTTAAGGGGGAATATTTCAATGACTCAGAAGCTCACCAGAGGGCTAGTACTCTCTTCAGAGTGTGGAGGGTCTGAACACCCCAGGCTCACTGAGTTAACCCTTTACTGCACAGTAGATCCTTCCAAGTTACTGGTGCCCAATCCTATTTCCACTGGCTTGCCCCACCTCCCTGTTTCTTCTGAATGTGTGCTCTAAATTGACTTAGTTACCCTTGTGACTTGAGCCTTTCAGAGATAACTTGTTTGATAGTGTATCTGGAGGCTACCACCTCCTGCACTTGGAGCCAATTTCTCTTATGATACACATCTTGCCTTTACTATGTGTTGTGAGTCGAGAGAAGTATTGAATTAGTTTTTGCTGGATCTGTCACAGAACCAAACAGCACTGCCGCTGGTAACAGCCATGATTTCCTGTTGCCTCCCCTCTTTCCCCGTGACTGGTGGCCACTCCGAGTTGATACACTTATAGCTTGGAAATCCCGGCTACGTGAGATTCCCTTTTCCAGTGTTCAAACCATAAATCAAGTATCTGGACTGACTCTGACTTGCCTAACCAATTCAGCCCTTGGAGTGGGGCGGTGGCAAGGCCTAATGATGGACTCGTCGTCAATGCTATAGTTAAGTCCATTTGAACCACAAGAATTAAAAATGAAAGAGGACATTTCCCCAAAGGAAAGTGGGGTTGTCGCCAAAGAAAAGACTATGTCTGTGAGCATTCCCGTAGGGCTTGGAAAAGGTGTGAATATCAAATGAGTGAATAAATGACGGGTAGGTAGTGGATGGCTAGGTACAGGGGGAAACACAGTGCCCAAGACAGAAGGAAGTGATAAGGAACTCCCATGAAAAATAGTTTCTGTGCATCTGAACAGTAACAGGAGTCAAGGTTGGGTCAAGCTATGCAAAGTTAAAGAAACTTCGCTTCTCTTTTATAGAAAGAGACTAGGAAATTTTATGGAAATGGTGGAGAAAGACTATTGAAAAATAAGTACATAAACCAAGAATGAGAATGTGGGGAGAAAGGTTTCTAATGGATAAAATTACAGCTTTAATACAACATCTGCTTCTAGCAATGTAGATGTCTGGAAGCTGCTATTGTTGGTATATCTCTTTTTCTTGGTGCAGTAAGTAGATCGCAGTTGTCATGGGCAATTACAGTCCAGTACATAAAGTCGCAAGTCCCATCTGGAGAGACCGGTCACCTCAACTGGCACAAGCCAGCAGGACTTTCAGAGAATATGAGCTCACTCCATGGGGTTTCTTAGATTCTCTTTAACTTTCTAACTCAAGCCGTCCTTTAGGTTGCTCCTTAGTTTCCAGGCTTGTTTGTGTTTCCTTAAAGCTGCCATTTGAAAAGCTGATTTTCAGAATGGGATTTGGCAAATAGAGCCCCAGTGGGGAGAGTACATCTACCCCGCAGAGAAGGTTATAAAAAAGGACAGGAGGATAGATTCCAGCAGCAGGTTCAGGGAGAGGAAGAAGAAAAAAAAAAGAACCACAGATACACTCACATACATAAGTACCTGGAAGTGCTTTCATGAACAGCGTGGGTCCAGCAAGCCCTCAGCATACTTGCAACCCCAAATCCTTGCTTTCTTTCTTTCCCTGTGCTACATTTCAGGGAAAATATAATCTGCACCTTTCTAATTTGCATGGCTTCAATTTGGTCCTTAAGATTCATTAACCTATCTCTTGTTTATTCACTCATACAGTTGTTAAGGTATAATGACTCCAATTCTCCACAGCCAAGAAGATAATTATGACTTTTGCATTGATACCTGGGATTTCCTGAAGGATGAGGTTAGAGGAAGGGGTACCTCCAAAAAGTGGAAGCATTTTTTTCCTCCCTGAATTGTCTGAGTCATAAGCATCTGGGCTAGAGGGCTCCAGTCTCAGGCACCTTTTGAAGATTACGCTTCATTCTTTTGGCTTCCGTGTGGGAGTGTTAGCTTGCCACCCGGGATTTAACATTGCAAATGTCTCCTCCTGCACCAGGGCTAATGATGCTCAACTCAGCTGGCTGATGGTAAAATGTAAGAAACTTTTTGATTAATTCAGTTCAGAAGCCAGTAATGATGCTCAAACTGAAGTCTGAAGGAAGAGTAAGTAAACTAAGGTGACTTTTGCCAACCTGGTTGGGCTCAAATGCAGCATGAAGCAAGCTGGTTTTCTAATAGTTCCTCTGTTAATGCAAGAACAAAAGTCACGTGGAGTCACAGTGTCAGCACCTCCCCTTCTGGAAGTTATGATTTCACCCACGAGAAATCGGTGTGCAGTGAAAGTTGAGGCCCTACTGCTGGAGATGACGAGGCCACTATCCTGCTTTCTGGGAGGGCAGGAAAGCTTCCTATATTTGAGCTTTCCTAAGTTTGAGCTTCCTAAGCCAAACCAAGAGCCATTATGGAAAAGTGAAAGCTCTCCCACCTCCCTAAATACATTTAACTTGGCCATCCACTAGAACTGATGGAGAAAGCTAGAAATAAAGCAAAACAAAAAGAATTAATGTGTGGGCTCACTAAACTAAGGAAACTGAGCTCTCAAGAGAGGGCTCTGGTCATCAGTATTTTAAAACCTCTTCCGGAATGATTTAACGCTGAGACAGTTTAAGAACTGAAATGCTTATCTCGGCTGGGACTGATCTTTTTCAGTGTTGTCAGCCAAACTGAACCAAAAAAAAAAAAAAATGTTGATAAGGGGCCCAGTAATTTAAGGAAGAGACAAAGAGGAATTATGGCCTCAATAATGTAGAGTTATTCTAAGGATGTTACCCTTCTGAAGCAAGAGAAGCTAAGGGACAAAGAATACCTGAAAGGTGTGTTCTATCCCTAAAAAGCATCTTTGCTCTCCGCGACCGCTAGCTGGCTGGTACTTTGCACAGATGATTCCAACCCTGCCTTTTCCTGTCCCAACACTGAGCTGGTGAGATATTCTGCAACATTTTCTGCTTTGTCCTATTTTACTACCAGCCTATCTCCTCTCGTTCCAGTTTTGACCAGATATAATTAGTGGCAACACCGGCTTTCCAGCCTACAAAATTAATAAGGAAATACCTGAAACAGTCTGGATGGCAGAAAGAAGAAATATTTCTTTATAATTTGCCATGAAAACAGACCACTACATTATTACCTGTGCCTTTTCACATGCAAATGGGAAATCTGACTTGATATATGATCTTAATTAGACCTTTTTAGGAAAGAATGTTTCAACTGAACTAGGCTTCAGGAACTGTTACCCTCACTTACCTTAATATGTAATTGATATGATTGATTGATTGATTTAACTGATAGAAAAAATATAGATTTATAAGGTGCCTAGAGTAATATATCTTAAGTGAATATCTGATTGCATATCTTACTCTAAAGATTATTTCATTTAGATTCAACTCTCATAGTCCAAGCATTAATACTGACAATTCATCTTACTATTAAAAAGGGGATCGGGAGTGTCTCTCACATACTGAAATAAATAACCCACTTGCCTAGACTTGATAAATTTAAATGAAAACCTTCACCTTAGATAGAAGAAGGCTAATAACTTGGACTAGTGAGAGAGCCAGAAACGGGCAGGGCATACCAGATAGGCCCCGACAAGCCTTGCAAAGGATTTTAGATTGCAGATGCCATGTGCTTTGAGTTAACCCTTCATCTTTTTACTTTAGTATTGTTGTTATTTATAAAATTGGAATTCAAATTGTCTTCAAGAAGCTCTTTAAAAGAGAATATGACCAGATGTGAGAGAGTTGGCCTGGGTAGTCACAGAGATCAGAAGCTGCCATCACAGCACCAGTGGAGCGGCCCGCACTCCCCCAACTACTCTCCCCTTGGTTTGACACACAGGGAAGAATTGAAAAGTCAAAACCTGACCCACATCATTTCTTTTTCCACATATGATTCAATAATACCAGCTTTGTCTTTGCTGCCTCACTTGATAGACTTTTAGAATTGGGCTCTTAGTTGAAATTTAACTGCCCTGGCCTCCCCAGCTTCTGTCTGTGACTTGTAATACTTGGTCACTGAAAAGTCATGGCTGACCCGACTCAAGTCACCCCTTAACTTCCCGGACTTGCTTTTCTCTTTCAAAGGATGACCGTCAAGGCATTTTCACCTGACTTCTTTTAGTCCTGTTTAATCTGTTTCCAATTAAGTGACAAGTTTTAATGACCCAAAGGAAGGTTCTGAAGAACTAATTCTACACCTGCCCTGCCCCAGCATCCAGAGTTGCCTGCTCTGCTGTGATGTTTACTGCACCCCATAGACATTTGCCCACTTGCCTTTTTCTCATGTGGGGACTACGCTTTGCCTTCTTTGCCTTCCATTGTGGTTGCATTCCCCCTCCCCATACACAACTGTAGCGATTTGTTAGCTAACCACCCTTAGAGCACCTCCATATAAGGCTCCCACCTTGGGCCTTCCAAAGGAAAGTTAGGGACTCCATGCTCAAAAGTAAGACAGAAATTTTAGAAGAAATGGAAGTCACGCAGTACAACGCTGTTTTTTTTTTTTTTTTCCTACACCCAAGGAAGCAAATAGAAGAAGCTAGGAAAAGGCAAGAAAAGCTCACAGAAATAACCTCAGGATGTTTGCACATGAACGGCTCCAGAAGTGCTACCTGGCATTGCTCTATATTAGCTTTGGTTCCTTACTTCTAATAAAAAAAATATGGAATGGGTATAAAACCAGATTTCAAGGCATCTCTCCTTACCTCCAGAAGAACAAAGGCCCCTAGGTCGCCACACACAGCAACATTTTTTAAAAGCTTTATCTTTATTAGATAGGAAGAAATGAGATGTAATAGGTGGATGGGAAGGAAAGGAGACACAATAGGTAAGTCCAAAGAGAAGGTCAGCCAGAAGGGAGCAGCCAACAGCATAATAACCAGCCAACATAAATTAATTCTGAACCTTAAATATGTAGACTCACACTTCCAGCAAAATGATTAGTTCCCACACAGAATGAGTCTTTACAAATATTTAAGCTGGAAAGAAAGGAAGGAAACACATTCTCATTTGCAGGAAATATCTGAGATTTGGCTTGGGAGATGACAGGGCCTTCCAGGGTGAGAACAGAGGTCTTGAACTATTAATTCATTGCTTCCTTTGCAAGCAGAGTGCCTGCCTGTCCACCCTGAAGCTGTCACCAACATATCTCTCTCCATTCTACTCACTTTTGCAAATCTCCATGATGGAAGAAAGGGAAATTTGTCACTGGACACTGGTTCTTTTGAATGTGATATTCATGAAAGCCCAGAAATAAGATGCTAGTTAAAAAAATAGTAAAGATAATACTAATTACAACTCTAGCAAGATGTAAAGATCAGACAAAAACTATATGGACTTGTTGAAAAGAATCAATACAAAGACACGAGTTAGAATATAAAATATGGCACTGTCTTAGTCACTTTTCTACCTGTAGGACATAATACCAGACACCCACATTTGAAGGAGAAAAATTTTATTTTAGCTCACACTCTCAGAGGTCTCAGCCCATGCACGACTGGCTGACTTCATGGCAGAAATGGCAATGGTGAGAGGGTCTGGTGTGGAGAAAGATACTCACGTCATGGCAGCCAGGAAGCAGACAGAGGAAGGAGGAGCAGGGATGAGACTACACCCTTCTAAGCCATGACCTCCATGACCAGGCCCTCTGACCAGGCCCTACTTTTGGCCATGAGGCTTTTGGGGTACATCTTAGATCAAAATCATAGCAAGTATAATAAAGCAGGTGTACTGGCACATGTCTGTAATTCTAGCACTCGGAATGCTGCAGCTGGATTGTTATGAGTTCAAGGCCAGCCTGGTCTATATAGGGAGTTCAGGATCAGCCTGCACTACAGAGTGACAACTTGTCTCAAAAAAATGACTATAACAGGTACAAAAATGATAGTTAGAAGAACTGAAAATTCCAGAGTCCTTAGTGGATTTTCATCTTGCCATTGGACTCAGTCATATTCACAGAATGTACCTTGATGTTTATTAATAGTAGCAGTAATAATGATGACAAAAATATGTTGTCTGAAGCAAACTATGAACAATGCTTTATTGTTAGCCACTTCCATGTGTCATCTCCTTGGATATAAGAGTCTGGATGAAGCCATGTACCCACCTTTCCTGTGCTCTCAGAACAAGAAGGAAACATTGAGCCCAACTAGATCATTGAGCAGATAATAGTGAATAACATTCTTCATACCAACCCCAGTGCTACACGCTACAGTCATTGGCTTATCGAGTATCAGCAGCCTCATCCCCACTTTATACATCGGAGAGGACGCCAAGGCTTGGCAAGTCTAAGCTACTAGCTCCTGGTTCCTCAACTGGCAAGTGAGAGATTCACGTTCCATAGTCTCCGGTGGTATCCCGTAGGTGCTCCAATCCTACGCAACCTCACAGGTGTTACCAGCAGAGGGCCAAGCCAAGGACAGATTTTCTGCCTCAGAAGCAGTGTCTAAGAGAAGACAAAGGGGAGTGAGAAGGCCTGTGCTAATGAGCTGCATGACCTTTGGAAAATCAGCCTCCCAGGGCCTCAAGTTTTCACTTTCTGTAAAACAAGACGCTTAGACTAAATGCTCTCTAAAGAATCACCCTGCTCTAACATTTGATGATACCATGAAATACATCATGTCTAGTGATGGGCAAGTATGATGGGAATGGAAATGTTAACAGAAAGAAGAAAGAGACGAATAAGTGCGGCTGCTTCTACACCCCAGAAGCAGCAGGATTCCTCCTACGGGACTCCTCAAGCGCTCGCTATTAGGTTTTGGCTGTTAGCATATTTCTTATAAAAGAATCTCCTAAGCCTTCTGGTGCCTACAACTGAGTGATTTCCACACTTCAGAATCCTCAACCCAGTGCCTCAGACAGCCACCAGAAAATGATTAAAGTAGGCATCCAAGATAAAATGCCCTTAAATCCTCCTCATAGATTATCTGGGTTTAAAAGCAAGTAGATACCTCGGTCATACTGTAGTGGTCAGTGCAAATCCTGCTAAGTTAATTGCCAGGGACAAGGTTAAAGTGCGTATGAGAGGGAAATAGCCCAGGTTGCTGTCATCAGTGACATCTGGCAGTCACATTCATTAACTCTCGGGATGAGAGCCCAACACCTCTGGGGTAGGAATTGATCCATTCTCTCCCAGCCAGGAAAGAGAAAGCAGCTTCTCAGGGAGAATCCACACTTCCAGGCAACAGGGATTCCTCTCTCGGAGGCGGCAGCTGCTCTTAAAATGCCAACTCCCACAGTGCTCGTGGGCAAACACAGCGATCCCACACAGATGAAGATGCCCTATCAGTCTGCTTCCCTGCCTCACCCTGGGGAGTGAGGATGAGCTTGCGGGATCCCGGCAGCAAGCGGTAAATAACGGTTGGGAGGAGGCATGGAGGATGAGAGAGGGTGTGGGCAGCGCTTGCCGCCCTGCCTTCCAGGCTTCCGGCTTGAGAAGCCACTCCTCGGGAAAGGACAATGTGCCCTTCTGGGCTGTATGTTTCGTGCACTTGCTTTTTTTTTTTTTTCTTGTCACCTTTTTCTCTGTGGAAACCGGATGACACAGCATCAGCAGAATAAAATCTCACTTGCTTCTTTTGAGCCTGGCCCTTGCTCCCCCACCCCAACCCCCTTCGTACTGGGGCTTGAACCCAGGGCACTCTACCACAGAACAGCATTCCTGGCCCTTTTTTTCTTTAAATTTTGACATGGGATCATGCCAAGTTGCATAGGCAGTGATTGACTATTCAATCCTCCTGCCGCTGCTTCCTGAGTGGGGGGATTCCAGGCACGTGCCGCCACGCTCTGACGTCATAATGCCCTTTCATTCTTTGCATGTATTTCCTATGAGAAGAGAAAATGGCGTCTCTCATGATCTCCGTTTGCTGGTCACCCAGCAAAGCACGTTGAGCAACCACTGAGTGACGGGTAAGGGGATACAAGAATAAAGCAAGGGGACAAGGTCATGGGATTAGCAGTCTAGATGGGAACTAAAAACCGTTAAAGACGGTAAATGGAATAATTCGTCACGCACTGAGGGTCGAGGGGAGGGACAACGGGAAACCATCGGGTGGGGTGCGGCCAGATGTGGGGGGCAGAAGCATGCGACCTCACGCAGTCGTTAACACCCGCACTCCGGAGAGCTTTGCACCCAGCCGCACCCTCAGTACCCTTCCGTCTCTGCATTAATTCCGGGCCTTTCTCTTGGAAAGCCCCCTGTTGCCCGCGGCCCAGCGAACCTTCTGCGTGCCCAGTTCCCCTCGCGTTCCTGGGCTCAAAGCATGGTGGCTGCTCTCTGCAGTCACTAATCTTTGGTTTACCTTACCCTTCCCCGTTCGCGTTCTAGATCTTTGAATGAATTCCCCAAATTGTATTCTCTCTGTTTGAAATCTCCGACATGTCCCAGCTTTCCTGTTTGGATGTTGATCGGTATAAGTTAGAAAGACATCCGGGGGATGGTTCTTTGCCGGCCCGTTGAAGCACAGTCCCTTCCGGGCAGAGACACCTGCGTCCTCTTTCAGATCTTTGTGTTGGGTAAGGAAAGGAGCCCCTCTTCCCATCCCTACCTATCCGTGCTGTCGCTTGGCTCACTGCTCCTGGGGCCTAAGAGCTTTTTCTTCATAAACTTGAGAAATGCCGGACGTAATTTGCAAGAGAAGCAGAACACCAGTGGGAAGCATTGCTTGCCAAGAACTCAGGAGACAGGGGAGTGTAAGTAACAGGAGACTTCAGAGAAAGAGCTCCCAGAAGGTGCGCTGCACGCAAAGGCAGAAAAGGACTCTACTGGTTGAAGCCACCTTGCCTTCTCATTACGGGTCTGCCCAGTTAGGGAGGGTATTTACGTGCAGCCAATTTCAGCCCAGATTTGCGATTATGTCTACAACATATCAGGAGCTTCATGATTCTGGAGGCCTGAAGTCCAGAATCAAGGTGTGAACAGGCTGAGCTCCCTCCATGAGGCTCCAGGGAAGGATCTGGTCTTCGCCTCTTCCGCTTCCGGTGGCTGCCAAAGTCCTTGCCTTGTGAGGCCTTCCCTATCTCTGCTTCTCAGCACCTTTGCGTCGTCTCCTCCCCGTGTTTATCTGATTGCTCTCTGCACATGTGATGGCTTTGAGGGCCAACCTGGACAAACCAGGATAGTCTCCTTATCTCAAGGTTCTGAATCACATCTGCTAAGCCTCTTTTTTCCAAATAGAGTAACATTTACATTTACCAAGAATCAGGTCTGAATTTTTGAGGGGAGGGCATATGTAGCTCCTGCAACTCAGTTCTCCAGTTCCCCGGGATGAATGACTCTGAGTTTAGAGGCATTGTGTCATCCCCTGAGTAACAGCGAACTCAAAACCTCACAGAGAGGACAAGAGGCTGTACCACGAGCAGGAGAAAGAACCCACTTCCAGAACTGGTAGGCGCTCCTTAGGTCTAACACTCCAGATGTCTCCGGAAGCGTGGCTGCTTGGCTGGTGCCGGAGCAGGACTTAGCTGGGCTTGTCCTTGGGGAGGAGTGGGTGGAGGCCAGCAGTTGATACTAGCCCAAGAACTCATTTGAAAAACAACCTGACTGCTAGGCCACTTACAAAGAGGACTCAGGGATCATACAGATTCTTTTTCTCCTAATCTGTGAAACTTTCTGTGCCAACAAAAGCAACTGAATTTTTTTTAAATATCGCAAACCTTTTCTCCCAGGTCGTGCTCCTCCTTCAAGGAGGAGGCCTGTATCTTTGCTGCTGCCTGCACAATCCTCACTATGAGAACACAGACTACTTGAATTATTGATCTCTGCAGGTGACACACAGTTTTCCTTTTTCCACAGGGAAGGCACAAAGGCAAAAAAAAAAATGCTAAGCTTCTACTTCCTTGTTCTGCACACACACACAAACACACACACACATACCTGACACCGCCACCTCCTAACTGGACCGACTTCCCTCTCTGGAATGGTTTTTTCCTCCTCTAGCTTCCTTCTCTCGCTTTTCTCTCCTACTCCTCTTCTTGGTTAGGCACAAGTGTGCATGTATGTGGGGTTCTGCAAGTCCCTGTAAATCTTTGCTTCTAGGGGCTTCTTCCAAGGGCTGCCCGAAGCAAATTCTGTCTGTGCCCTGAACACATCCTCTCAGCGTTTGCCACCATAACCTCCGACTGCTCTCTGATACCTGTGACGCTTTCCTTGAGGCCTTGCTTTGGATGCAAAGCCCCCTCTGCCATCAGTGTCCACCAGACTCGTAAGGAGCCGAGGATCACACATTGTGTGGGAAAAAGCTTTTCACCTATCCTGGAAGATGGTGATTAAATTCCTGTATTAGTCAGCTTTCCGTCATTAAGGAAAAATACTGAGAAACAACTGAAAGGAGGAAAGATTTATTTTAGTTCAGAGTTCACAGGGTTTAGTCCATGGTCCGCTGGCTCCATTGCTTTAGGCCAGCGGTAGGAGCTTATCCCACAGAGGACACTAAGCAAAGAAAAAGAAAAAGCTGGAGAGATAGGAAAGAGCCGAGTACAAGATATGTCTGTTGACTCTTACAAGTTGTCCTACTTCCTCCAACGAGGCCCTAAGCTTCTACAGTTCTTGCCACCTTCCAATATTTTATTCAGCTGTGAACTCACTGACAGATTAACTCATTCATAGTGCCCTCTTGATCCAATCACTGCTTAGGTCCCACCACTAGACACCACTGCGTTAGAGTCAAGCCGATCAGAGGACATTTTAATGATCCAAGCCATAACACACCTAGAACCTGCCCCATGAAGAACAACTCCAGAACAAGTTTTTCTACTGGCTCTCAACAATCACTGGAGAAATTAAACTCTGTTTGTTGCGGTGATAATTTGCTTAATGACGTACCTCTGACTGGCTGCATTCTCCTGTGGGTCTTCCTCTACACCTCCATCTTCATCAGTTTTTCATGCAATTGCCTCCTAAAAAAAAAAAAAAAAAAAAAAAAAAAAAAAAAAAACCTCTTTACACTTGTATCCTTGTTTCAAGGTCTGCTTCTGGAAGAAATCCAAGCTAGGACATCCTCTGTCTCTTTGAGTCTAACTGTGTGCCCCATATACCCCTGCACTTAGTGTCCAGAACAAGCATCCCTGCAAACTCTCATACCTTGAGAGCTGATCCTTTTGGTCAAATTGTGAGAAAATAGATGTGGTCCAGTATGTCCTTGCTAGTCTTTGGCAAATAAAATCATTCTCTCCTGTTTGCAGACTTTCTAATTCTCACACCCCAGCTTAGTTTCTCCCACAACAACCGAACACTGCCTCCTTTAGGACGCTATTTCAAGGCCAGCTTATGGAAAACCTCAAGTTTTTCTTGTTAATTTGATAGATTAAGTTCTTTACCCTCCTTTCTCTTTAGAAGAGACTGGTGGTTAATGGCCTCAAAAGCAATTCAAGCCAACTCCTATCACCTGCATTCCCAAGCCAAATGCAAGCCAATGGCTTTCCTACAGAACTGTCACTTGCTCCACTGTAATTCTGTCAAGTTAGAAATTAAAGTTTCTGAATCAACCCTTCTACAACTGTTATTATTTATATTTCTGGTCTCCAAATTTCCTTCGTGTATCATTTTAATGCAGACAAGCTTGAACTTTACCCAGGGTGGCTCTACCTAAATTGATATCTGTCCTGAACTTCCACAAATGATAGGATTCCTAAGTCAGATTTGCCTCAAAGTGAGATCTGTGAACTCAGTAATTATTGCTCCTTTACTAGCTGTCTCTCACTGTGTGTGGCAGAGTGTAGCTGAGAGCCTGACAGCTCACATGACTAAGAAAATAAAACTAAGTATAAGTAGCTCTTTCAGTTGTTTGTAATTTGATCAAACTTCCTTAATGTTACCCCAGTAGAACCCAAATTTCTGGAAGAACCCTTGTCCTAGGTTTAGAAGGGAGTGAGGTCCATCTTCCACTCTGCCCCCATGTCTCCACATCTTCTTTTCTACCTACTCAGGAAGTTTCTAAAGGATAAAGAAGTTGATGGACAAAGAGTAGCTTTGAAGGCCAGTGCAAAGTGGCTGATTGTTGAAACCATAGAGTCCTGGATTGTATCTCAGTCTTAACACATGCTTAGCATATTCACAAGTTAAATAAAACCCCTGAGATTCATTTTGCTCAACTGTAAAATAAGAGGGCTCCACAGAAAGAGCTGGGCAATAACGAAGCAAGGTGCTGGCATTCAGCGGCCTACTGTCCTTGAGCTGCACATAGATTTGGTTTCGGCCATGCTGTGGTTGCCCCAGCAACTGACCTATGGAAAGCAATGTCGAAAGACACCAAGCAAGAGAAAAAAAATCTTAAGACCTAAATTCATACCGTACAATTTTTTTAATATTGTGAAACTTTGGAAATGCTCATTGGTTTCATTTTTTTTCTTTTTAAATTTCCCTACTGTCTACTGAGTCCTGTCTCCCAGGCACCATGCTAAACATGTAAATACATAGTCTACTAGAGTCTCCTCCACAGCTCTTTGAGGTCAGTATCATCATCGCCCTTCTATGGGTGAATAATCTGAATCTGGGAGAGGTTAAACAAAATGTCCAAGGTCACTCAAAAAACAATGTAGACTTAAGGTTTTAAATTGGGTTTTGCTAACTTCCAGAGCCTTTGTCAGACTTGTTACTTTCCATTACCTCACATATGAATCTCATTCTAAGAAATAAAAAGCATAGATAAAGATATATAGATACATAAAATCTTAACTCTAGTCTTTTCACTTCCTAAGGGTATGGAATAGAACAGCAGAACAGGGCGCCACCGCTCCAGCAGTCCCAGCTGCATTAGGGCATTAGCACCTAAAAGCGTGGGCAGCCTGCATGAAGCTCAGTTGCATGGCTACAGTCTGCACGGGGTTTCTCCAGATGTCCAGCCAGTGCCCTTCTCACATACTTGAGATATGACAACTCTGAAGTAGCAGTGAATGGCTCAGCAGCAGACTGGACTATGATGTGGCTTTTTCCCTTAGAGATGTCACTAAACACTGGAGAAGATCACTAACGCACAGTCTCCATGCAGGAAGGGTTAGTTGTCTGAGAGGATTTACTGAAGAACCAATCACAGTCCATTCAGGGTGGATGAAAAAAGCAGACGGTCTAGGGAGTAGGAGCTGGCGCACGGCCACTTGGAGCAGACCTCGGCAGCTGTCTGTCTGAGAACTTGAGAACTTAGTCTATTTCATCACATGCCCCAGTCCTAGAGGAGAGGGCAGGAGATTGTCCTGACATCTCCGAAATGACCCAAAATAAGATACCAAGTTTTATAAAGAAAATATTTTTTTTAGATAGCAACTTAAAGGCAGAGTGCTGAAGACCTCCCAGTAAAGGTTATCTACTAACAGCCTTTTTAACACAAATGTTTCACCCACATTTTTAAATAAATTTTACCCATAAAATATGAGTAGCATATTTTAGTGTTATAAAATTCATACAACATTGAAAACTATAGTATATAACCAAATGTTAGGGGTGAATTTAATCTATTTTAAACAGCTAGCATAAAAGTATATGTTAAATACAAATAAAAAAGATGCAAATGATCTTCCAAATCCCTTTAAAACAGCTAACTAAAATGAGCACTTTCAGAATTCTGGTCTATGCTTAATGGCCAATGTGAGGTGCAATCATAGGCCAGGTTGGGGACAAATGATTTACTTTATTTAGGATATATATTTTTATTTATATATTTTATTTATATTTATATTTTTTCTATCAAAAAAACAGATCAGGTTGACAGGAGAGGACCTTGTTGGAGAGAGGCCAGGAGGTCTGGACTCTGAAAACCAAGACTGACAAGAACAACAGACAGCTTCAGGATGGCTTACGTTTGTTAGCAGCACATGGGAAGAGACCTGTTGCTCTGTTCCACCCTTGCAATGCCTCCCTTTGCCCTATTCCTAGAGGCTATCACCGATCCTCAATTCCTACATCTGATGTTTGCTGGTGCCAGGCTGTCCTAGGACTCTGGCCACGGTGGTGCCACGAAGTAGAACTTATTTGTGCAACATGACACATTATTTGCACTGGGGAATCAGGTCAGTTGTGGAGGAAGAAGTTGAGAATTCAGGTGGATTTTGGTTGCATAGGGTGGCTTTGGATACAGAGTGAGAATGGGCTACCAGGACATGGTAAGGAATTCTGCATGGGATAGAGCGGGATTATTATATCATAGCTTTTCCAGTGAAGTTACATGAACAAACCCCACTTGTGAGTATAAGTGAAAGCTCAAAGTGATTTAGTGTGGCCAGGAATAGGCTATGTCACCATTCTCAATACCCACATTTTCTTTACCACCCATCCCTTGAGCACTTCTATGTCCCAATCTGTATGCATCAGAGGCTATGTGACAAGCCAGATTACCTAGCAGCACATGGCAGGGATCAGTGAGAGAATTAGTGATTGTACGAGTGAATGAAGATATCCTTTGCTCTCAGGCTTTTCACACTTCCATAGAAGAGATACAGGCAAGGGATACACAGTGCTAAACCATGAAGGTACGAACTGCAAACCTTACCTTCAGAGGAATACAGCACAGGAATGACTGACGGTTACTGGCATTGGCTAATAGGTAGGTCAAGAGCATTGGCTCTGGGCTTTGGAAGAAGAGTAGATTGCTAGTTGTAACCCAGGTAGAGAGAATGAAAGGGAAAAGGTATAAAATAGCATGCAATATACTTGAGGAAGTATAATTGTTCAACGTAGCTGGAGGAAAGAAGTGTAGTCATTCGAATGATGGCAGTCCCAGAACTGAAGTACAGCGAGGGGATCAGAACATAGAGGGCTGTTGTCCCAAGCGGTAGAAACGATGGAGTGAGAAACAGTTCATATAGGAGCGGCCGATAAGGTGTATGTAGGCATCCACCCAGCCACCCCGTCACTGCAGACACGGGGCATTCAGCTGGCTCCACACTGTGACTAGGGAGCTCTGCCCTCTGGGGCTCTGAAGTGGCGTCCCCTCCATGCTGGGTCCCCGCTTCCACAGGAAGTCTATGCAACAGCGGTTGGCAGTTGGTACTCAGCATTTATGCTGGCTCCACATTCTCTCTCACATTCAGTCTTGCCCCAAAGCACAGGCCAAACAGAAATAAACTGATGTAGCTGGCCCCTTTCCCAGAGAAATTATATTTAGCCTCCAAAAACATCAGGCTTCAAAATGGCGTGGTCATCTCTGCTAAAAATGAGCATCCAGAAGGAGCTCAACGTGGAAGGCCCCAGGGATGAGGAACTGGCTACTGTGGCTAAATGACCATCATGTGCTTCAAGGGTCCTGGTCTCTAGTCCTCATGAGCTGGGCCAAATTAAAACAGATGGACATGTGGCACTGTACAACCAGGAGCAAATACAAAAGGGGCTTTCTGTATGGCCCCAGGGCCAATGTTGCCCAGCTCCAACACTGAGCTCACAACAGGAGTAGCAATTCCTGTGTCCTCACTAGAGGCTTTCTAGAGCAAAGGTCATGAATAAGCACCATACAAAAATGGAAAACATAGGCTTTTTTAAAGTTCAACCTCTGCAAAAATAAAAAAAAAAACCATTTTTTAAAAACTGTTCATGAAAGAATTATAATGTTAATGAAGGTTTGGGACATAGATTATGCACTAGTCATACATTTGTAAAACTTTAACTTGGTTTTACCTGTTCAGAATTTTGTCCGGGGAAAAGATCTTTGACTAGAGGTTGAGGGATGGATTGATAAGAAGAAATTTCAAGGCAAACAGAACAATTAAAGGACTAGGAATATAGGCAGAAAGGGAAAAATAGCCTGGCAGAAAAGTGGAGAAAATAAACAAAATTAAGAGGTAGAATTCAGTCTTGGGAATTGATTGGATTGGCTTCAGTCAATCCAATGGATAGGTCATTGATGGAAATAGGAGCCATTGCCACCAACCATCATCACCATTCATGCAAACCTTCATGTGAGAGAGTACAAGGTCACCTCTCATTGCAGCTGGTGCATAGCTTCACCTCTGACCTTTTGGGGAAGCCATCGGATGCCTATAAGAATTATTCACCCGGAGAATGATGAAGACTAACAGTTCCTTGGCACATATTGCTTACAGGTTGTTTATGAGGTCACTGATGCTCCCAGCATCTCTGTCTGAGAAAGAACAGTGATGTCTATAGCATCAAAGAAGCCCTAGAAGGAAGTGGAGGGTAGGATCTCTCAGCACAAAAACCCACAGAGAATGTCTCTGAAGTGCTGGCTGTAAGCACGGCTGAAGCCAAGAACACAGGAGTCTGGCCATCACAAGTGTTTGGGCATTACGATAGGATGGTGTTACAGCATTCTCGTTTAAATTGCAGCATAATCATAATGAGGGTCTGCAGAAAGCAGATATTTGCGTAGCATTCATCAGTTTTCCTGAAGGCTGATCTTACTCTTTATTCTTTACTCCTTTAAACTACTTTCTGTGATCTCTTTTTGCTGAGTTTCTCTTCTTCAATCATTAACGGCCCAGACCATATCAAACAACATTTGTGGATGACTAAACATATGATTCTAGCAATCTTCCAATATTTCCTTAAGCACCCTTAAAAAACTATGCATTTTTTGCAAGATTTGGGGTTTCACATGAAGATTAGGAACACATACAGGAAAGGCTGTTGTGAAGAGTGGGGTTTGATTTGCTCAATGGTCGGTACATTGTGTCTAGGTGGTGCACTTTGCCCAAACACACGACTGCACTCTTCACCGAGTCAGTTGTCTGATGGATATATCACCCAGAGGACAAGAATCAATGTACAAAACACTGGAAATTCCCTCCCTACAAGTGACTCTCTCCTAATGACTCCCAGAAGTGTTTCTGGAGGAAAGAGCACACTGCAGGAAGCTGTGTTTCCCAAGCATCTCTGTACTCTCCCCATCTTCTGGCTGTGCCTGACTTAGTATTGCCAAAATTTCCTGACATGGCCTTCCTCTGCCAAGGGTCTAAATCAGTTTTTTTTTTTTTTTTTTTTTTTTTTTTTTTTTGTCACCAGAGCAATATCCCACCCATACGCAGAGACTTCCAGACCCTTAACGCAAACCTGGCCCTTACTCCCCAAAGCTTCCTGATTCCATACATATGTCTGCATAGTTACTGCATGTTTTCTTCCTCATTAGAAACAAGAACACAGCAATATCAAAGTGTGGCATGAAAGGTCTCAGGCACATCAGCTGTATACCCCCAGTCACTGAAGCATGTGGAGAACATGTTCTCAATTTTAATAAATTGTGAAAAAGCAGAGGCACTTAGTAAATATCTAACTAGCCAACCTACATCCTAGAGTCTATATAATTACATTGGCAAAAAAAAAATTAAAAATTTTGGGGAAATCTCATTGAGCAAGTGGAAGACTGCCTTACCTCCTAGGTTGCCTTCTTTTCAGGCAAAAATAAGAATCTTCTTCAGTACTTTGTCCAACCAAGAAAAATGTATTGAGCCCCTGTCTGGGAATTGTTGGGATTTCCAAATGGAAAACAGAACCGCTTCTGTAGACAGTCGACGCTCTAACTGGGGAGACAAGACTCATGCATAGGACAGGAGACTGTGACATTACCCCTCTGTAAAAACATGTTCTGTGCACTAAGGTGCCCAATGCCTTTAACTTGGAAGCATTCACTTTCCTAGATGGTCAGCAACATGGACTGTAGAATAAGCAAAAGGAGCAAATCAATCCGGAAGTGCCCTCTCTTGCTACCGCGATCTCAGGCAAGTAGAGCAGGTTCATGCAAGCAATTGCCTGGTGGACAATGCAAGGAATCATGAGAAGCCACATCCAGTTGGGCACCATTTGCTATAATGGCAACCCCCACCTGACCAGCAGTCAGGTATGCTCCTTCTGAAACGCAGGTGGTCCAGGACAGACTGTGACTCTTCACTGTCTCTGACCATGTGCCACAGTTCCTGGTACATTCATAATTGTCAGATTGAAGACAAGAGTCAGAGCACCAAGATTCAGAGCACCAATGAATGCTTTGCTTCTACCCACAGAACATTTGGCCATTCTCAGCTTCCTTCCAGTGGCCTTTCAAGACCAAGACACTGCATCCTGAGCTTGCCAACAGGACTAGACATGGTGATCAGACCCTCAAAGGCAAATACCTGAACACAGCAACCAGAAACAAACTGCTTACAGCCACTACACTAAATGTGACATTCATCCCTTTTCCCAAACATGCAGTTGGCAACTTCTAACTGAAATTCACAGGAAGGATTTGGCAAATCACAGGCTGACATGTTTATCTTGTTAGCTGTCAAGATGAGTAAGCATGCACGTTCAGTGCCATCATTCAGTCTGAGATTAGAAAGCCTATTGCTCAAGAAATATGACAAAATAAATATTTTCAACCTGATTTGTCAGATTTGTATTAATCTTTGGTTCAGAACTTGTCATAGTTGGTCCTAAATGGACTCATGATGACCCAGGCAACTAGAAAGCAAAAGTATCGCACGCCCTGCATGTTACACTGAGCTTCCAGCACAGCCGTGCAGAAATGTGGGACAGAGCCATTAGCCAGCCATATCTCTATGTTTCACATGTCCTTTGGTATCTAATTATTCTGAAAGAAAAATTTTAAAAGATCAAAACTTCAGGCCTTGGTTCAAATGAAAGTAAAGCCAAGAGGCTGGTGAGGAATAGGTAAGGTCTTTCTCACTTTTTCAGTGATTTTGTCCACCTTTCCAAATAGCCCAAGATATAGATACATACATAGATATAGATATAGATATTGATATTGATGAATTCAAACATAAAGGAAATGGCAAGTGCATTCAATGTAACTCCTCACATTCTTTCCTGTGGAGCAACTCTGGTCTGGCCTGAAGCAGCTGAGTCCACTTCCAACCACAAAGGGCAGGCCCTGGCCCTCTCCTACTCCTAATCCCTCAGAGGACAGCCTTCCCTGGGGACAGCCCTCAGGCTGTCTGCCTTCTTCTGGGAACTACAGCTCTGGGGCCAAAGACTTGTATGATTTTAAAGCTTCATAGACTGAGGTCTGGTGTGCAGACATAAATATCCCACCCATCCACGGGTGAGCATCTGGCCTTGAGCTTGGAACCATGGATCAGGTTCAGAGAAGCCAATACGGACATCAAAAACACGATTTTTTTGTTTTCTCTCTTAGCTCTCCTTTTATGTTTAATTTTTTAATTGTTATATGGTGTGTTTGCTCTGTTAGTCTATTTTTCCCCACCATTTTTATCGATATACATATGCAATACATAATGTTTAAAATGAACTTGAGTATTCTGTGCACATATATATCACATCACCTTTACATTCCCTTCCCACTTTTGGTGCTCCCACACCCTCCCCATCACCCCCAACTCCCACTATCACACTCATTTGGTTCTATGGAATGCCTGTATCCTGGGTTTCCCAAGTCAGAGAAACTACACTATGTTTAAAATATGTAATCTTCTGCGTCTGACTCACTTCACTCAAATCACCACTCTTTAGCTCAGCTTCCACCCCTAGAATGGGCTGCAGTGGCCATCCTGGTATCTCTTCTCTGAGTACAGCAGAGCCCTTTATCAGGATATTTGCCAAAAGTTCCTTTTTTTCTATATCTTACTATATCTTTGTTGAGATTCTTTAACATGGTCTCACCTACCAGTCCACATAAGAAAAGAACTATAACAATGTAATTCATAAGGCTAGAAAATGTGAGAAAGAAAAAGAGAGAAGTTAAATTTCAAATGCCTTAGTTGAGGGCTGAAAGGTAAATGTTTGTACATTCAAAAGATGTTCAGATTATAATTACATTTTTAAGAGACAGAACTTGCTCTGTAGTCCAAACTGGTCTTGAACTCACAGCAATCCTCCAGTATCATCCTCCCAAGGGCTGGGATTAGAGGGATGTGCCACCAGGCCCAGCTTACGTGGTGCTGGGGGATCAAATTCAGGGCCTCATACCTCCTAGGCAAGGGCTCTGAAAACCCTTTCCCAAATTTTGGAGTAAAACTGATTTTTTTCCAGGGAAAAAAGTGGCGTGTGTGTGTGTGTGTGTGTGTGTGTGTGTGTGTGTGTGTGTGTGTGTGTAGCTAGAAATTTGGGAGCATTTACTAAGCATTTAGGAAGTTTATCTAACGAGGGCCCTTGTCCTAAATCACTGAAATTTCACAGGCACTTTGAGGGAACTATTATGAGCCAATTTGTTGATAAAGAAACAGGCTTGAGTAGGTTATGAGAAAACTCACACAACCAGAAAAAAAGGAGAGCTGGATTTGTATGTAATTTGGTTTGAGCCCCAAACAGATCACTATGATTGATAATTTCTGGACTGAGAAGTATAGTCCTAGATATATCTTGTATTCTCCACTAATTGAAGATTGACTTTTAATGGTAATCTTTCCCCAGAGAGCAATAATAGCAATGGTGTGTCCAGGCCATGAAGTATGTGGAGTGACCACAACCTGGAAATCATTTCTCTAGGTCAGTAGGCATTTCTAAGAGACAAAGTCTGGAAAGCTTTGTTGTGGGACCCTGACTGTGCCCGGGATAACTGAAGGTAGAATGCAGCACATACCTTAATAATCTCATCTCTGAAGACGGGCAGGAGTGGAGCCCCTCTCTCTTATTCCAGGCCCAGGGAGGACCACAGCTCAGGTTTCATCTTACCCAACTTCCTAATTTCCCCCTACCCCAAGACCCTTACCAGAAATCGCGTGATCAGGTTTCGGGATACCCACCACGCAAATTAGGCTACTTTCAGACCCCAAAATCCCTCCAATCAGTAAATGACCCTTACCCTATTAACCTGGTTGACCCTCCTCCCTTCAACTGCTTATAAGCCTGGCCCTCACCTCCAATAAATGAGCTGTTAACACTGATTCAGCCTCCTGGATGTGATTCTGTCAAGACCCTGTTCCCCCAGACTTCGCTGGTTCCCGATCGCCAGTGGCCAGCATTGGCCAGGGACCCGGGGACCCCCGACACTCTGTGGGAAGTGCTGCTTGAGAGGCAGGATGAGGAGCCTGGAGCAAGACAGCCCGCCCGTTTTGGCCTTTCAACCTGAAGAGCCCTAACAGAGAGACCGCCCCCATGACAAAAGGGCACACAGAGACAGGTCTAGAAGGCCTGCACCTGGAAGCAACCAGGCACGTGGGTTTGATTTTGCATCAGAAAATGTGAATGTTTCCCAAAGGCACACGCATCTCCAAGGACGTTTCAGTTCTTGCCTCTACCAAACATTTTTCTTCACACTGTATTTCCTTGAAGGTTCCCCCAGAGGGGGTAATGCTTGGGAAACATCCTCTGGTCACTCAAAGGACGATGCCAGGAAGGACCTTTCCAAAATTCTGACTTGAATGTGTTGCTCAGGTACAACATGAAAGACAAAAGCTAACCAAGATACATTGCAGTAAGTGGGGAATACGTGTCCCCCAATTCAGGTTGCTCTCTTACCTTCATTTATTGGTTCATTAATTCAATATTTACTAAGAAACTACTAGGTACTAGATAGGGCCACATACTAAGGTAGAAATCCCTGCATTTTATGACATCAAAGTTGAATAAAGAACAATGACCTAAACATCTGTCTATATTTGGAATGTAGAAGATATGAATTAATAGCCACATGGCAATCAACAATAGGAGCTATTAGTTGCTGAGCATTTACTGTGTCCCAGAGGCTGTACCAAACCACTGTTGTGCATTACTGTACTTAAAATTTACAAAATCCTTTAAATACAGCCAGTTAGCATCCTTTTTTTTTAGATGAGACTACTGAGTCTTGGCAATATTAGGCACTTTACTTCATGTCATACCACTAAAGAATTTTAACCAAGCTTCTTAAGATTTGATTCCAATTCAGCTTCAAAACTGTAATCAAGTGGAGCTGGGTTGCCTCACAAACTCAGCAGCCACGGAGCAGGTGATCATAAAGATGAAAGGCAATTTAATGCACATAACGTGTTCACATCCATTCTACTCATCAGCCATGAACACGAAGGACTCTGTGTTCTGTGTGATAACGTCTGGACTAAGGGCCACTGTCTAACTGTGGGTCTGGTGACAAGCAAGCAGGATGGTGAAGAAGGGGTACAAACTTTCCAGTAATGTGTTATGAAAGATGGTGGCATGGGGTGGACAGGAAGGGATATTCCAGGAAATAACCGAAGAGAAGGTTTCAAAAGTAGTTAGATGTAACTAAAGCTAGTGCTGGCCTGGACTGGGGAGGACAAAGAAGAACCTAAACCAGCTGAGATGGCACAACCTATAATCCCAGCACCTGGAAAGCCTGAAGAGGAGGACCACAAGTTCCAAGGCTGCCTTAGTCATTAGAGAAATGCAAATCAAAACATCACTAAGATATCATCTTACTCCAGTAAGAATGGTGCCTCTCAAGAACTGAAACAGTAATTGATGCCGGCGAGGCTGTGAGAAAAAGGAACTCTTTTACATTACTGGTGGGACTGTAAACTGGCACAACCACTATAGAACGCAGTATGGACATTCCTAAAAAGGTAGAAAATAATTATTCCATTTGACCAAGCAGTCTTTCTTCTGGGTACCTTTCCAAAAGAGTTTAGAGCAATGCTTAACAGAGATACGTGTATACCCATGTTTACAGCGGCACAACTAACAATAGCAAAAATGTAGATAATGTCAAAATATCCACCAACAGACAAAAATTGTGGCATATTAACACAATGAAGTACTACTCGTCCATAAGGACAGATAGATTTGAGACCTTTGCAAGTAAATGGCCTCAACTTGAGACGATCATGCTTAATGAAGTGCATCTTCAAATGCAGAAGGATAGATATTGCATGGTTTCTCTAATATGGGAATCTCAGAATATAGGCATTCTAGAGAACCAGGTGGTTGTAATAGGTGACAGGATACAGGAGAGCAAAAAAGGGAGAGGGGAAGAGGTTATAATGTTGAAGCAATGTATATGTGCAAAGAATACTCAAGCTCAATGTAACCATTGGGTATCGCATATACATATATATATACACATGTATATGCATATACATTAATAAAAATGGAAAAAGAACACTACATGCAGTACACCCTCAGTATTTGTGAGTTCTACAACTGTGGACTGAAAATATTTTTTAAAATTTTGTCTATGATCAGATACATTGCACAATTTAAAACTTGTCTTCAAAAAGAAATAAAACTAGAGGGGAGGGTAGATAGTCGGGAAATTACCAAAATATGTTATGTACGTGTAACATAAAGTCCATTAATCTCTACAACTGATAGGTACTAATAAAAATGTGGGAAAATTGAAGAAAAGAAAGTTCTGAGCCTGGCCCAGGTGACTTAGTGGCTTAGCAAGTCTTGAACTCAAAAAAAAAAAAAAAAAATGGCTGAGGTTACAACATCAACAACAAAGGTTCTGGGTTCAATCTCTAGTGTCACACAAAAAGGAAGAGGAAAGAAAGAAAGAAGGGAAGGAAGGAGGAAGGGAGGAAGGAAAGTGGGTTGCACAGATCAGCCAGGTATGGATCCGGAGATCAGAACTCTCATACCACAGGGTACACTAACTCTGAAGGTGACAGAGGACAAGGAGAGGATCACCCTGCAACAGCATGGGAGGGACTCAGCAGCAGGGGCTGGGGTGGGAGGGGCCTGCGTAACAGGAGGAAGCCCAGTCAGACAAGGATTCACACAAAATGCAGTGAGAAATTGTTTCATTCATATGTTCATTCATTTATTCATTCAGTCAGTCAATTCACAAATATTTGAAGATTGTCCGTACAAGGGTTCTCAATTGTAACCTGGGGGCCTTTGGAGTCTTTGAGGTCCTTGCGGGGTATTCAGAATGTCAGAAGGACTTCCATACCTTTACCGGGTTGTTATTTGGCCCTTTCACTCTTCCTCTCCCACAAACGCCCCGTGGACGTTTCTGCGGGCTGTGGACCATGGCCCTTCATTACTCCAGAGAACGAGGAGATTTGCAAAATATGAACCAAAGCCATTCTTCGCCTACTGTATTTCCTTGGTTTCAGAAAATATAGTCATTTCTCCATAAAATACATTATTTATGTCACTTTGTATCAAGTTTGTTACTGATTTTTAAAGTATTTATATTTATTTGCTTAATATAGATGGGTTTATATACTTTTCTTAAGTATTACATATTTTGTAATTTATTTGCTAATATGGAAAGAATTGATACAATCAGTTTTAGACAGTTTTTAAAAAGGTATTTGAGAATGTGAAAAGGTTCTTCAGAGTGAAAAGTTTGAGAAGCACTAGTCTGGCATATACTTGGTACTTTCCAGGATCCTCAGAATCAGCAACCAACAGACCCCATGGCATTCTAGTCAGGCGGAAGAGAACATTAACAGAGATGGTTACTTCAGGAAGCTCCAGAGTCTGTGACAACACACGGTTGGCTTGTGCAAAAACAGCAAACACCTGGTCCCACCCCACCCCCCTTGCTCTCAGCACATTCTCAAGTGTAACCAGACCTGGAACAGGGGAAAAGGGTCCTACAGTTCCCACAGCCTCTTCCTGTCTCTCCTTCCTCCTTAGGCACTGACATGTTAAAAGCTTCCCCGAGCCAGGGTTAAAAATCATTGAATCGTTTTCCTGGCACACTCTTGCCATTCATCCCATATGTTTTGATTACTTATTCCTTGCTGTGACAAAATACTCAACATCCACAATTAAGGGAGGAAAGATTTACTTAGCTCACAGTTTCAGAAGGTCTCTAACACAGCCACACCAGTACAGACAGAAGCCAAGTGAGGCAGAGAAGTAAAGTGAAGTCTGCAGACTGGCTAGGCTAGAGCAGTCCCAGGAAGAAGGTGCACTGTTTCTTCTTCTTTACTTAATTCAAGCCCAGTTGGTGGACTAACCCCTCCTTCACTTCCTCGCCCACAGTCAATAGCACACACCTGAAAGCTCTGCCCTGGGCCCCCAATCACAACAAGTTGACACATTCTTTCCACATCAAACTCCAAACCTTCTTCCCTTTCCACCAAGCTCTCCTTTCCAATAACACAGTTCCAAATGCACGAGGCTGTGGGGGGATGCTCAAGATCCAAACCATAGCACCATGCATTGCATTTTCCTGCTAAGCACCTCCTCATCCTCATGCAGTTTCCCAGTTCACTAAGAAAATTCAAACAATCCAAAGAAAAGAATTGCCCGCCCTCCCCTCAGACACCCTCCTGCTGGATGCCCCTGCTCCTAGGCCCACCCTCCCAGGCTCTCCTTCTGAGCCACCCTGCCACTGGCTCCTCCACCCTCCACTTACCCTTCCATTCTGTCTCCTGCAGCATTCGCTGTTCACTCATTCTGACTTTCCTACTAGCACAAAAATACAGTATTTCTCTCCCTCAAAACAGAACAAAAATCTCTCTTGACTATACACCCCTTTCTATGCCTCTTCTTGTAAAGCAAACTTCTAAAGACTTGCCCGTGCTTGCTGTGTTTCCAATTCCTTCCTTCTTACTCCTTCTAGAACCCATTTCAGTGAATTTGTCTCCCACCATCCCGAGAAACAGGTTCTTACATTGTTAAATTTAAGGCCCGGGTTTTGTCTTCATCATGCCTGACCTTCTGAAAGCATTTCACCCGCTTGAGTGTGTCTTCCCCTCTAAAACTCTTTATTTACTTTTCTCCTGTAATAACACATTGTTGAGTTTTCCTTCCCCCATGAACTGCATGTCTTGAACCCTCTGAACTCTGTGAACCTTCTGGATTGAGCAGAGAGGAGAAAGGGAAAGGCACCTCCTCACACGAGCACTCGTGGTGAAATTGCTGTCTTCATTCCAATCAATAGTGGTCACTCCGTCTCAATGCCTTGTCTTCGGGCTTTGCAGTGATGGGGTTACCACTTGAGTTCTACTGACAGACAGGCCCTTCAACCCAGCCACTCCTTACGTATCAATTCACCATATTGAGATTCTTTCATCAGAACTCTGTCTTCCTTTGATGAACAGACCTCCTTGCACGATTCTGAGGCAGCCACCCTAGACTCAGCCCCTACCCGGTTTGTACTCTGCAGGTGTCTGTTGTCCCCACCCTGTCCACCCTCTACAGATGACTATTATCCTCACTCCCACTGGTCCACTGCAGGTGACTGTTGTCTGATGTAGTGTGGCAGTTTTCTACTTACTAACTGTTTCCCATTTTCCACTACCTCTGCCCTCTCATCGCTTTCCTTCACTCTGAATTAAACCAAATTCCAGGCTGGGCTGGGCAAGGCCTCACCATGGTGGACTGGCCTAAGCTTCTTTAAGAAGAGTTTATGCTCAAGGTAGAGCCAACAAAGAATTTTCAAAAGTGGCATGATTAAATTCACATTTGTTTACACTCCTCGGAGAATGCTAAAGGGAAAAACAGGAGGGTGTGTGTCAGACAAGCAGTAAAAAGACTAATAAAGACCTGAATGTCATGCTTTCCAACTTGCATGATGCAGACATGGCCAATCTTGATAAATCTATTTTGGCTGATGGCATAATCTACAAGGCATTTCAATACATCCTCGGGACAAGTTGATTCCTTCTACCTGTGGATGACTATAGAGGATTGAATTTTGTCCTCAAAAAGATATGTTAGACTCCTAATCTCCTGTGAATGTGACCTTCTTTTGAAAATAGTATCTTTGCAGATGTAATCAATTTAAGTTCACGCTGGATTAGGACAGGCTCTAACTGCAATGACTGGCATTCTTACAAGGTCAGGGAGATTTGAAAACTCCAGAGAGGAACTTGTAAAGAAGGACACAGAAACTAGAATAATTTGGCTAACTGCCAACAAATTTCAAGGGTCACCAGCAATATCTTCATTTCTATAACTGTGGAAAAATAAGTTTCTTTTTTTATAAGCCACCAGATTTGAGAAAGTGTGCTATGGCAGCGAAGTAACTCCAAAATATTATAGCCACATAGCTATTTCAGATCAGGAAGCCAAGAGCCAGCGAGTTGACATGGCTGTCGTAGCAGTCTGCAGTGGGGTCATGGCTCACCTCACAGATAAAGGTAGCATGCTATAAGAAACAGGCCCAGTTCTTCTGTGTAGTTCTGACACTCCCCTGTCTTCTGCCCTGTTACTTCCGATCCTTCATTCTCACTTGACCAGATCCTTTCTCCCACCCACCTCACCACATCCTCTATCTGCTTACCCAGTCTGTGCACTGCCTGACCGTCAGAACCCAGCTGGACTCTGCTCAGGGGATCTAAGACCCAATAACCTGCCTGGCAAACTTCTACTGCCTGTCGCCGCCGTTGTGGTTACCATGTCATCCCAGGAGGTAGCACTTGACATGTCTCCAGCTCTTCAATCCAAAAACTACAAGATAGGTCCATGTTAATCTCCATGTATATCTAGACCACAAGCTCCTTGAGGAAAGAGACCATCATACTTTTTTAAATGTGTCATTTCATACCCAGCACAGTACCTGATCCATGATGAGCTTGCAAGAACACTGATTGGATGGCCTTATTAACTGTGTCATTTCCTTACTAGAGATGACTTGGGGTTAGTTCACAGGGAATATTCCCATCCTGACAGAAGTATATGTAGGCAGAGATAAGGCAAAGTTGCCAGCCATTGACAAGCATCCCACGAGAACAAAATATTGCAGATTCATCCCTTTATTTTGATATGTTAGTTGCCATCACTCTAACATAAGTCACCATAGCAATCTGTGCTGTCCTTCCTCCCGGTATCTGACTTGAACCAGCTGCCACTTCATTTCTGCTAAAGATCATTTTGGATTCATACTGTATTTCAGTTTTGTCTTCAAACAGAACATGAGCCAAAGGCATCACCCATGTGTGCCAGCTCAGCTTGAAGATGCGAACATGGTCCTAAATGTCACTGCAAGTTCAGGCTTCTCATTCTGAAACATCTTTGAGTGTTTTTTGTTTGTTTGTTTGTTTGTTTGTTTGTTTGTTTGTTTGTTTGTTTTTACCGGAGCCCTTTGCTGGAGAAGACAGGCAGACAAAATAGATTACTGGGTGGCAGTCACCTAGGAGACCAACTGTGCTTCAGGGTTCTAAGTGCAACCTCAAAGAAATAAGTCCCCTCTGCCACCTGCTGAAAGTCAGATGGCTTGTTGGGAATGGTGGGCTGTGGAGAACAGAAACTCTTGGAACTCCCCATTGGCTCCCACCACTCTAGGAAGAAGCAAAAAGGGGGCCTGAACAGACAAATAATGTGCCTTTCCCAGCATCACAGAGCCAGTGTCTTCTCATTAGAACATAATTCTCTGCCTGGGTTAAAATTACCAGCAATCATTAACCAATGGTCATTGTGAGATGCTGTATCTTCTTTTATTTCCTCCAGAAATAAGCGTATGTAGTCCAGGTGGTAGTTTGGCCATAGGGTATAGGAAGAGTCCAGTCTATTGCTGAAATTATCACCAGGTACTATGAAGAGAAAGAAAATGGTGGGAAAAAAGATGAAAATGGTAGAAGTGGGATGCCGGGAAGTCTATGAAAATGAGACATTTGGGGATTGGAAAGCTCTTGCACTGGCTCAGGAAATGACCTAACACTTGAGCAAGTGTGAGGACAGGGATGTTTGGGACACAGTGGAGCAGCGGCCAGGAGAGGAGAGAGCAGAGCCTGTCCCTGGCACCCCTGTGCTGCAGACGGGCGCAGCCAAGTCCCCTACTGTGCTTCCGTCCAAAATAGAGATTCAACAACACCAGATAAAGCAGTGCTAAGGCTGGCACCAACCTCTTCCTTCACCTCTGGGCAGAGTCAGGGAAAGGTAAGCTTTTTCAGCACAGAGGAGTGTGTTTGGCGAGCTTTTGTCCTCAAGTAAGACCCTCGCGAACCCAAGCTCAAAGCTTCTACTGCGCGTGCCTTGGGGCTGTAGCTGCCTTACTTCCAGTCCCTTCCGCTTCCTCAACTCTGCTTACTGGAAACATCCCCTCTTCGTGTTGACTGTTCTCCATTTCCCATTGGACTGTACTGGCCCACATCTCCGTTTGCTGCTTTTAATGCTCTGGATTAGTAATTTCCATAGAGACTTGCGCAAAACAACAAATCCAAGTAAACGAATTCAGACAAAACTCTGGCAAGAAAAAGAAAAGGACGAGGGCCAGTTGCATACTATCCTGCTGGAATCCAACTCTTGGTTACCACCACTTATCTGGTGTTCCCCCGTGTCAGGAACAAAGGAGAGATTAAAAAAAAAAAAAAAAAAAAAAGCAACCCTCCCTCGCGCTGCCTTCTCCTCCAGGGCACTGAAAGAAAAGTCCAAAAACGGGTCATTGGGGTTTTCAGCAGTTGGCTCACAGTCAAGGAGGATTCTGGGAGGAAACAGTATAATGAAATTGTGATGAAAATTCCTTTTCAATAGAAGACTTGCAAAACATTAAACATTATCCACAGTCAGTCTCAGATAGAGAGTCCCTAGTTTAAAAGAACGACATGGCTTTTGAATTGAGTGTTTTCCTAGCTTCTTCCATCTGGATGTTGTGTTTGAGGTTTGGCAATGAGGTTGCATTTCCTTAAAAAGGCAAGAAAATATTTTGGTGGCCCTGACTCAGGTAGCGCACATTCCCAGAGGGAATGAAAGTCTTTAAAAGGTATGCTTGCCTCATTCAGTATAAATAAAGTTGATTTGTTTATGTCTTAACCTGTTTGGTGCTTAATGAGCAAAATACACCTTCCGAAACTTGGAGCACACTGAATCCTTCTGAGGGGGCCACATTTGGGTAAATAAAAATGAAAAGAAGAGAGCCATTGTGACTCTGATGAAACACAGTGTTCTCAATTCATCTAGCTTGGGTGACCCAGGCTGTTCCTAGGGAAGGATCAGCTTTTTATTGGTATTTTTCTTTCTTTTTCTGTTTGCAAATCTTGACTCTTGGAAATTTCAAATGACTTCTCAGTTTTTTAAAACAGTAAGTAATTACATAAGTGGTTGAGACAATGTACAATGTGGTAGGCTGGGAATCATCAGACTGCTTAATTTGAGAGTCAGAATCTTAGTAAAACCTTCCTCCTTCAAAGCCTCTGTTACGACAGATGGGAAGAGAGCAGCATGATAATACACACCCTCTCTTAATGTGAAGCTGGGTAATAACACATATAGTACATACTCTCTCTCAGGGCTTTATATCAAATGAATGAAATGAATTAGTGAATTCAAAGTGCTTTGGGAGGTGTGAAGTATTTCATGACAATGTGGGAGGGAGGGAGCCAAGGCTTAATGCTAACCTGTGTACCACGCATTTTGCCTACTGACCCTGGAGTAGCCTTCTAGCCCTCTATTGAACATCAATTTGGCCACCCATCCTCAATCCAACCAATAGTGGCAGTCAAAATGACATAAAATCAGATTGTATCATTTCCAGCTCCGAAACCCTCCCCATTGCAATTATAATAGTGTCCAAGCTCCTCGCCAAGACCCACAAGGCCTGCCTGACTGGGTTTCTCCTCGGCTACCAGGCACAGCGCCCACCACTCCGGCCATCATTCTTCGTGCTACCCAGCTGCATTGGTCTTCTTTCAGTTCTTTGTCCATGCTCAGTTACCTCCGACTCAGTGCCTCTGTGTGTGTTATTTGTTCTTCCTCTTTGCTTAACTAGACCAATCCTCTTCCTTCCTTTTCAATTTCCATGTCACTTCCTCCCTGTCAGTCAGGACTGCCATACTGATAAGCCTAGTGTTGGACCTACATCTCCAGGGTGGTGCCAATCACACAGACTCCAGTTTTGTGGGTGGCACACCGTGATTATGTTCTTGGCCTCCACCACCCCTGCCGTGATACCCTTGCCTTGCAGTGTACTCCTTTTTTCACAGAAACACACACATTTATAGTCATGTATTTGTTAAATGCTCATCTTCTCTAGACCTAAAACACCAGGGTGGGG
Organism: Ctenodactylus gundi; assembly: GCA_004027205.1. NCBI lineage: Eukaryota > Metazoa > Chordata > Mammalia > Rodentia > Ctenodactylidae > Ctenodactylus > Ctenodactylus gundi. Next base: position 221,650 of record PVKB01001449.1, on the reverse strand, counting down.
ACCATAACTCTTATTCACCTAGGATGTTCAGCAACTAGAACAGCACCCACACATGGAAAGTACACAGTAAGAGTATGTGGACAGACTTTCCATGAAGCATAGTATAACTTTTATATCATATAGTGTCAATCCAGTGTCACTGAGTATACATGAGCATTAAAATTAGAAAAGCACCTCAGCATCTTCCCATTGTCCATGTATTGTCCCAGTGCCAGGGACCAGGGAAGTAGGAAGTCCTGATGGACTACAGGCAGAGGAAGGAGAACAAAGATCTCTTTATGAAATTAGCTCTGGTGACAGCTTATATGAGATAATCCCTATCCAGTGGAATTCGTTAACTTCTTTCTCTAGAAATGCAATATTACAAGGAAAACATATGACAGCAGAGTCTGATGTCCTCCTATTCCATGGTGGACCAGCTAGTGATGACTTATGAGTAGTTATAAAATGTTGTCCTTTATATGTGCTAGAGTATTTTTAAATTAAGCACGACACTTTGTAAGTAGAACCATGAACTCTAAAGAAGAATGAGTCTAATAACGTGACGTAGCATTATTGGTATGCAATTGATTACTAAACGTCTCAAAGCATGCAGTCACCCTGGCTACCTCCTCACATGCTCCTTAGGCTGTACCTATCTTCAGTCATAACTTCTTAATTAACCAGCCCATAAGGAGTTAGGAGCAGCAAGTGATGCCTGCTCTGGGTTTTACATAATATTAAATTAAGTCATCCTACCATACTTGGCGCTGTTGTTTGGTGAGAGAGCTCATTCATTCACTGATTCTTAGAGCAAACATTTAGCAGATGCCATCTCCCTACCGGTGACTGTGGTATGTCTTGGAAGAAACATGCTTCCTACTTTGAGAACCCCATCACAGCTGCAAGGCATGGGGGAGGGCAGGGAAATCCAATGTACAAACAGACGGTATTTTGTAAACAGAGGGTAAAGTCAGCTCTGATGGAAGTGTGAACGGCCTCACATGACAATGCAAAGGGAGGCAGATCAACTCTGCCTGGGCAAGACAATTTTGGGGGAGAATGTTTCAGAAAAAAATACCCTGAGACTGATTCAGGCCCACACAGGAGAAGAGGGGCAGAAGATTTTCCGGAGCTATTTCAGGCCATAGGAACCAATCAGATCCCTTCAACCTTGTGGTTATCTACTTTGAGTCTCTAAATTTCCCACTTTCTAAGTGCATACGGACACATTCTGCACCATCTCAGGAAGGAAAGCAAACCTGTCATGTCTGGAGGGCACCAGACCCTCCTATCTCCAGGACTAGTTAGGAGGAGACTTGCAGGCAGCAGCATGCTTCCAAATCCCTCTTGAATGTATAGAGTTTGGCAAAGGGCTTTCTGTCTGGTGAATTTTCCTTCAGTTTTGATAAAGCTGTATATTTCAGGTGAAATATAATTCTTAGGTTTTATCCTGTTTACATTCCTTCTTTTGTTCAAGTTACAAAGAGATGCTCTTTCTTTAGACACTCTTTCTTTCCAAGAGTGCTGGACTTCTGAATGCCCAGAGTCTAGAATGTGATCTCTAGGTCCAAACCTGGAAAATCCAAACCGACTGGAGTTACATGCATTCCAATCTCTAACTACCTGGGATTTTCACAGAGCTGATGGCAGGATAATGTAAAGGTAAGAGGTTGTGTTGTATGGTAACGTTAAACTGAGTGTGACAGTCGTGCCCGGGATGGCGTCAGGGGCTGGCTTTTGTTAACCTAAGTTCCATGGGGCTTTGCAGGGATGGAATGTTTTGGCAAATGTTTTGATAAGCCTCCTGGAAGAAAAATGAAAGTCACAGAAACAAATGAGAGAGCTGAAGGGGTCTTCATATGAAATGAACAAAAATCTGGGGATAAAGGAGAAAATAGAAAGGAAGATGAGAGCCTGTATTTTGATTAATTTACAGAGCTTCAGAATTTCCTTCATCTTCCCAAGGCTTCATTAAAGTCACCTATACATTTTTTTAAATTCTCATTGAAAGACTTGTTTGGGGAAAGTTAATGATTGATGTTATGGTTTGGATCTAGAATGTCCCCAAAGCCTCACGTATTTGGATGATGTGGGGTGGCTATGGAAGCAGGTGCTACCAGGTGCTATGGAGGGGCCTGGTCAGGAGAGGTGGATTGCAGCCACTTGGTAGATTATGTGCCTATGGCACATTACTGGGCATGTGACCTGGAAAGGGCAGGCCACTGGGGCTTAACCTGGAAGAGGAAGATCACTGGGATGTGACCTGGAAGTAGAGATGCTAGTTCTGCTTCCTGTTTTCCATGCTGTGAGGAACTCCTCTCCTGCCAGGACTCTACTGTGTGCTTCCACCATTGCTAGCCACACATGAATAAACTGAGACCTTCAAAAACTGAAAACTAAAATAAATCCTTCTACCCTGAAGTTGTGGATCTCAGGTATTCAGTCCCCGCTATGAAAAAGTAATTAAGACAACTGAGTTCACATGAGTGGAACAACCGAAGAGGGATGCTCTGACAATGCCTAAAATCATAAATTTAGGGGCTAGAGGAATGGCACAGTGGTTACTTGCTTGCCTAGCAAGTGCCAGGCCCTGAGTTCAATTCCCTAATACTATATAAAAAACCTGGGTGCACACCTATAATGCCAGCACTGAGGAGCCTGAAGTAGGAGGATTGCCATGAGTTCAAGGCCAGCCTTGGCTACATAATGAATTCAGGACTAGCCTGGGCTACAGAGCAAGACCCTCTTTCTCTCTCTCAAAAAAAAAAATAATAATAATAATAATAACAAATTGAGTTGAAGCAAGAGTTCACAACCTAAGGTGGCCACAAGCATACAAGTTGCCCAGATACTTCCTTGACTGTAGAAAAATAATTAGATACTTCATAATCTGTAGTTTGAAGTTGCTTTAGCTTGAATATTTTCCCTGTGTAAAACTCATGTGAAAACTTAATTCCCAAAGTAGCAGCATTGAGTAGTGGGGCCTAGGTGTCTAGATTATGAGTTCTTCAGCCTACTTGGATGGATTACTGCCTTTAACAAAAAGTCTTCCTAGAGTGCGCTCACTGTCCAGCTCTTCTGTCTACAAGGAACAGCATTCCTCTCCTCAGGAGAAGGCAGCATTCTGGTGCCATATTATAAGCAGACAACTGGCTCTGAGTATGCATAGAACTTGCTGGTCCTTGATCTTGGACTTCCCAGCCTTATGAATTGGAGAAATGAATTTTTATTTATAAATTACCTAGTCTCATGTATTATGTTATAGAACCGTAAAACAGACTGATATAGAGAGTTGAAACAATCTCATCTAGCCCCAATGGTACAAGAACTCTAACCAACATCTAGACATTATACTTTCATTATTTCATTTGCTCATGAAATAACTAAAAACAGTTATCTTCATCTTCCAAGGGAGAAGACTCAGATATTCCCTTTTTTTCTCTAAGTCTATCAGCTAATAAAAAAATTCAGAATTTGAATCCAAGTCTTCAACTGCAAGTTTTGAAAATTCTTTGTTCAGAATAACTATAGACTCATAGGAAGTCATAAAAATAGCACAGAATAATCTAATAAACAGCTTTCCCAGCTTCCCCAACTTTGGGAAATGTTCATCCACTTAACATTTTTCTCACCACCCACTGAATCTTAGAATGAAGACTTGATTCAGAGGAACCGGAGTTTTGTGCTAAAGCAACCTTTTTGGGTTTACATACTATCAAGCAGTGAGACTGTGACTGGAAATTGGAAAGCAAGGGGATAAAGGGCTAATAAGCCTCAAGACCTAGAGCAAGGACTTTTGGCCCTATCTGTGCATTCAAATGTGGGGATTCCTATGCCAGACTTAAGGGTTCTAATCTAATCAGTGAGATCTGGGGCTTAGCAGTCAGGATTTTTCTGACTCTCCTCAGGGACCTTTAGTGCAACCAGCACTGGAAAACAACAGGCCTAAAGCTGTACCACTGGTACAATTGGGCTCCCATGCGAGCCCACCCTCTGCTCAGACCCCAATGTCAAGTCACCCTCCCATCTGAGGCCCAAAATACCTGTCAGAAAAGCTTGTGAATGAAGGAGGGGCTCCTGGAGCAACCTGGTGGGAACGCTCCATTCTGCATAAGGCACAGCTCTGGGGTCCTGCTGCTTAGAGCTGTGCTTCCCTTTCTGAAATAGTCAATCAGCTTCAGACAACATCAAAGGAGATTATCATTGCTCTGGCACTGGTTTTATTTTCCAATACCTCCGAAAGAAGCAAGTCCACTTATCTCCGGAATGCTTTCCCAGAAAACTCAGTCCCTGCTGGGTGAGGTCACCTTCCACAGTTTGCACCTCTCACACCTTGCAGGAAGCAGGAGGAATTGGCTGGCTTTGTTTTCCAGCACCAGGGAAACAAGATTTCTTCTTAAGCTTCATACAATACATTGTATTAAATCCTTTCAGCAGGGTTTCCATGGCTATGTGAAAGGGAAATCATACAGTAATTGTTTTAAATAATACAGCAAGGCGAGCTGGAGAGTTTATCTTAATTTTTGTCATCTGTGCTGTGCTCCGATTTGCATGGAAATAGTCCCAAGGCAGGGAGAAGGCTTATACGTTCACTGGGACGTGCTTAGTGAATGCAGTGCAAGGTCAAACTGGTGGCACTAAACACACCTACTGGATCCCTCAGCCCCCTGTTCTGTGAGCCTGAGCTCCAGGCCTGATTCACTTATTTTAAGTGACAATTGTATTTATTTATCTGTTACTTTGTGGGCACCAAAACTGACCCTCCTGCTACATTAGCCTGATCCCTGCTTTTCAGGCCATTGTCCTTGTTAAGGAGAGAGATGTGAAAGTCTCTCTTAAATAAAGATGATACCAGAATAATGATTTGTCCCCTGGTAGCTAGGAAACTGTAGGGTTGAGGCCATCCAGTAGTCTTAGTACAAGCATTCACAACAAAATGCCATGGCTAAGAGCCACAGTCTCCAGAATTGACCTTCTGGGGTTCAGGTCCAAGCTGCATCAACCAGTGTGTTCCAAGCTGCTTCACCTCTCTGAAATTCCATTTTTTTTAATCTGCAAAAATAAAGATGATCTAGCTACACATTCAGGGAGTCTGAGTCTAAAATCAGGTAAAAGATAATAAGTGCTTATCTTAGGTTTCATAAAACTGGTTCTCAATATGTGATAATAGTTTTGCATAAACCAATTTCATCATTGTCAATAGGCAACATCCCCCACCAAGTGAATTTGATGACTGTGGCCTGCCTGTGTCATATCCAGGTTAAATTCAACAAGCACTGAAAGCTTCTTGCAAATGTCAGAGACCTCGCTAGGTGTGAAAAATGCAGAAAGAAGGTCTGCTTGCCACCCTGAAAGAGCTCTCAGACCTCTCCTCGTCCTGGTCACGCTCAAGTTGTGTTTAACTATGGTTGGCCCACACTGTGCAGGAGATATGTGAGATCACTTGGCAGACCACCAGTCCACCAATGTCAGAAGTGGAAGACGGTAGCTCAGGATGCAGTCGGCCATTGTGAACTCTCTGGTAGCTTATTTTCGTGTTTTTTTTTTTTTTTTTTAAGTTTTGAAATGTGGATAATAAAATGTAATAGAACAAAGGCTGGAAAAGATTCGTCCACAGAGTCCTTCTTTGACAAAATTCAGATGTGGCTGAGTTGCTTTGTTTTCCATCTCTGCTTGTAGGACATGTTCCCTCCCTGCAGGCTCTAAGGAGCATGGCACAGACCCACCATGTCCTGGGAGACAAGCTTCTGAGAGGGCCGTCAGTAGCCTTTAGAGGCTTACTTAAGTTTGTCTTTCAGTTTCTCTGGCTCATGGCCTCTGTTTGCAGTCCTTTCCAATTCTGATCCAGTCCTTTACCCACACACAGCTCAGGCCCTACTTTGTGCCCTCTTAGAATTCTGTCATAATGTAGCGCAGAGGTGAGTCCAGGGTAGGCTCCCCTCTTCTGCATTCTCATATAACCCCCTACTGTATTACTCACATCCTGGTCAGATTTCTCTTCTCTGATCTGTCTTCCCCACTAGGTTATTCGTCCCTTGGGAAGGAACTGTCTGGGTGTCTCATGGGTTCCCAAAACACATCACAGGGCCTGGTATGTAGAGCTCTGCAACAGGTGTTTGTTGACTCAGTGGATGCCTACATGAATAAGTCAATGAAAGGTAAAACTCTCACTGACTGCCTCACTCTGACAATGTGTTGAATATTGCTAAAATGTTTCCTGAACACTCTCTTCTAGAGTTCAGGCTCTTTAAAGGTGCCTTCAGCCATCTTTAATTCCAACACCTGCACATATCCACACACACACACACACACACACACACACGTGGAAAACAGAACCATCCTAAACCTCCCGGGCTTAGGACAGTTACAACTCTCCCTCTCCTTGTAGGCAGGAAGCCCACACTGTAACAAGGACCGGTTCTACTCGCTGTTTGTTCTGTCCTTATGAACTGCTTAGCTCATGTGATGGTAGCAATCTCTGAAATTACAGCAGCCCCATTTTCAGAGGCCAAGTGGTTGTATTACTTCTGAACGCTGAATTTCTTCAGAAAACTTCTCCAGTGACTCAAAACCCTTCCCGGTTGTATAGCAAGTTGCCTAAAACTACAATTTATTACTTTTCATGGTTTTGAAGAGTGACTGGGCTTAGCTGTGTGGTTGTCACTTGGGTTTTCTTAAGACTACAATTTTCTGGGCGTTTCATAGAAATACTCAAGACACCTCGTTGGTATACTGGTAACCAGTCCTGGCTGTTGGCCTAGAGCTCAGGTGGAGTGCCTGCATATGACTTCTCCATGTAGCTTGGGTATCTTACAGGACAGCAACTGGTTCTAGGAGGAAACATTGGGGGAGTGATTGTTCCAGGAGACCCATATGGAGATGTTTATGCCCTAACCTCAGAAGACGTGGGATATAATTTCACTGTATTTTATTAGTCAAGCAAATCACTATGGCAAGTTCAGATTCAAAGACACAGGAATTAGAGCTCATCTCTCGATGGGCAGAGAATCCTCCCATTAAAAATACGCGTCTATGAAAAATATGCGCCAGCATTGCAGGCTTAGTACCTCATTAATGCTGATTCTGTTCCTATGGTCATCTTGTTTTTCTAATCTTAAAAAACCATATATATATCTAGAAACATATGGGTCCAACACACCATTCTTATCTCTCCAGTAGCTTTTGGGCAATGAATGCCAACACTGACAATGGCTCTGTGAAATAGTCCTCCATGAATAGTCCTCTAATCGACGGGGAGTATTGCTTTTCTTTAGAGTTTTCCAGGAATGATTAGCTACAGGAGGAAAAGAGGAAAATACCCAAACAAGTTTATAACTTTTACTTAATCACTGTTATTAGTGGCAACACTGTGGATCCAATCCTCCCTGGATACTGAGGGAAGCCTGTATTTGCTACCGGTATACTATTTGTACTATTCATTAGACCACATTATTACAAAATTATCAGAATCTGCACCTAGACAATTTGGATTTGGCTTCTGGCCTATAGACCTAATGCTCTACAGTGGGCAAATTATCCTCTTTGTGCCTCATTCCCTAATTTTGTAGTTTAGATCTGGAATGTCCCAAAGTCTCATGTATTTGAATTTTATGGATTAGTTATGCAACCATGGACTGTTGGGCCTGATCTGAATGGGTGGATTAAATTCTAGGTGTTTAGAATATTGCAGATTGCAGGCATGTGGGTCAGATTACAGGCATGTGGTGGGGACTTAAATCTGGAAGGGGCAGAACACTGAGGCTAGACCCAGAGGAGACAGATCACTCGAATGAGACCCGGAAGGATATGCGCTGCTTCTTGCCCTCCTTGGGACTTGACTTGACTGAATTTGACTTGACTTGGCTCATTTTTTGCAATACTGTTAAGAGCTTCCTCCACCTCTGCCATGTGCTTCCACTGTTGCTGGATGCCCATGAATTGACTGTGACCTTCTGAAACTGTGAGCTAAAATAAACTTTTCCTTCCCAAATTTGTGCATCTTAGATATTGAAACACAATGACCCCAAAAAAGTAGCCAAGACACCTTAGTTCTCAAGACTAAATTTACTTTCACTATTAATAGCATGGAAATAATTGGTCATTTCTTCCTTCTGGAAATATCCAAATAGTTGTGGAAACATCCAGAGAACTGAGTAAGAGTGGGAAGGCAGAAGAGGACAATCCAAGAGAACAGCACTTCAACTGAGCCTGGAATGACAAGAGCCCAACAGACTTATAGCCATCATGGTAGATGTATTAGCTTCCTTTGGCTGCCATAACAAATTACCATAAACTGAGTAGCTTGAAACAAAAAAAGGTTATCCTCTCAGCTTTAGAAGCTAGAAACACAAAATCAAGGTGGCAGGGTTGCACTCCCTTTGAAGGCTTTCAAGAAGAATCTGTTCCTTGCCTCTTCCAGGAACTTGTAGCTCCATGTATTCCTTGGCTTGTGTCTATACCACTCCACTTTCTGCCTGTAGGGTTACACTGCCTCCTCCTCCTCTCTATGCGGCTTTGATTCTGTGCATCTAGACTGTAAGGCTGCACATAATTCATTTGGGGCTCACCTGGTGTCGTAGTTGCTTTTTTATTGCCGTGACTCAATATCCAGCATAAAGAAGGTAAGGGAGGAAAGATTTATTGCAGCACATAGTTTCCGCAGGTCTCACACAGTCTATTCATGAGCAGCTGGCAGTGGTGGAGGAAAGCTGGTCACAGCATCACACACAGGGAGCCGAGTGAGGGAGGGATGATGGGACTAGTGTATATTCTTCCAAGTTATATGCCAATGATCTATCCCTTCCAGGTCAAGCCTCTTCCGGGTTAAGCCCCACTGATTCTCCCCTTTCAAGATACATGCTCAGTAATCCACACCTATAATACACCACACACCTATAACCCATCACATACTTATTGTCCACACAACCATAATTTACCACGTGCCTAAAATCTACCACATGCCCATAATCCGCAGGGTCCAAATACATGAGGCTTGTGGGAGACATTCCAGATCCAACCCATAACAGCTGGATAAGCCAGAATAAGCTCCTCTTCTTCAGATCCTTAATTACATGGTTTTGCCATATAAAGTAACATTTATAGGTTCTAGAAATTGTAGATGGACATACCTTTTGGGGCCATTGTTCAACCTCCTAGAGTAAGTCAAAAAAAAAAAAAAAGTCAGACTAGGGTAGAGCTTTTCATCTTTGGAGGTGGTTTAGTTTTAAAAATGAGGAGCCACTGGAGATCACAGAGAGGGGTCATACTGAGATATCTGTTATAGTCAGCCTTCATGCTCTGTAAAGAACGGATTTATCAGAGGACAGGGGGAAATGGCAGCAGGAAGCCCAGCTCAAAAGCTATTGCCAACCTGAAACCTGAGATTCATTTGACATTCTCAGTGTAGATTATAGGAAAATAATATTTTGTCAATGCCTATATTGCTGGTAAGAACCATCTTTTGACAAAGCAAATTCTAATTCTACATCTTATAAAACAAGACAATGGCCCGCCCCGTTTTACCTTTCACTTCTGCAATTAATTGGAATATAAACTCCTGATCTCTGCTCCAGCATTTGGAAACTTCCCCTCATTATCCTGGGAAATGGTTCTACGTTCAGGAACTCACAGTGGCCTTTAGAATTTAAAACATTTTGTTAATGATGGTCAGAAAAAAACACTCATCATCAGCTGTGCAAAAGTGGAAATATTTACAATAGAAGGCAAGTAGTATAAAATAGTCTGAATAATTACATTATTCCTAGTAATGAGAAGTAAATAATTATGTTGGTCTTCAGACCAAAAATGTCTTGCTCAGGTATAGGGCTCAGAACTCTGAGGCCTTGACCAAGTACATTAGTCACTTGGGGCTGCTATGACAAAGCCTAGATGGTGTGCCAACAACAGACAGCTATTTCTCATAGAGGCTGGAAGTCTGTCAGGTCCTAGTGAGGGTTGTCTTCTGGTTATTGATGGCAGCTCTATCCTTATGTTATAACATGGCAGAAAAACAGTAAGCTAGCTACCTGGCTTCTTGTTCTGAGTGCACTGCTTCCATTCATGAGGGATCATGACCTAAACACCTCCCAAAGACCCTACTTTCAAATACTACCTATTATGGTTTGGATCTAGAATGCCCCCAAGAAGCCTCATGTATTTGGATGATGTGGAATACCTATGGATTCCATGTGTTACTAAAAGGTGGGGCCCGGTCAGATGGGGTAGATCACTGTGACATGACCTGGAAGGGTATATTCCAGCTCCGCCCTTCCTCACTCACTCTGTGGTCACTTGCTGACCGCCATGAGATGAACAGCTTTTCCTCTATCTAGGCCTCCACCATGTGTTTCCATCACTGCCAGCTACCCATGAGACTGAGACCTTCTGAAACTGTAAACTAAAATAATCTTTTCCTCCCAAAGATTAATTGGGTATTGGGCATTCTCAGTGTAGTCCTAGCAACAAGTAAGTTAGATGCCATCAAATTGGGATTAGAGTTTCAATGTATAAATTTGGGGATCGGGGAATATATAAAGCTTCCTTGCATGGAAATTAATTAGCCCACTAGCTTAGGGATGTGTTCACACATGAGACTTCAAAGCTGTGTGATTGAAAATGCAGTGGGATTAATCTTCAGGCCAAAAATGTCTCTTTCAGGCATAGTGCACGGAACTCTGAGGTTGTACCCAAGGACACAAACTTTTATGATCTTAAAATTGCCACTAAGTTCTTCTCCAAAACAGAAAGGTAGCAAGTTCATGTACTGGCTAGGCAACTTAGCAACTTAGTGAGGCCCTGTCTCAAAATCAAAAATAAAAATATGGGCTAGAAATGTAGTACAGGGTGAAGGTCTGCTTCATTCCTCAGTACCACAAAAGAAAAAAAAAGGCAAATATTGGCTTGGCCAGCACTCTAACTCAGCCTTGTCTAATAGAGAAAGGGGAGATGGACTCAAATTAATTAAAGGGCCATTTGTGCAGCATGTTTTCTCACATGCCTCAGGGCCAGAGATTGCTATCACTATTTTGGGTTCTTCTACTACTTGCAACTGAAGGAAACAGTAACTAATCTGTTTTTCACTCAACCTTGAAAGTAAGGCATATTATCCACATTTTGGCAAATAATATTCCAAGGCTGAAAGAAGTTAAGCAACTTAGGTGAGTTGGTCACAGAGTAGTTGCTGAGCCACATTTTGAAATACTGTCTACCTGACTGGTATTCTGGGCTCTTATTTTGCTACACTTCCTTGAATTTTTGTCAAATTCCTAAGTTTTGTAACATAATATCAAATTTCCTCTGCGCCTAGTATCTAAAAGCATTTAGTTTTCTCCCTCATCAAAAATACAGAAATGGGCATTTCTAGTATCTGTTAGTCTCACATAATCTAGACTCCATCCTTACACCTGCTATTTGAAAGATCTATACCAACAGACATGGTATTTATTTGCTTACTCTAGAGTCTCTAAAGCAATTTATCCAGTCTGTTTATAATGGTTCCTGCAAAAATGCCTTACCTGAGTTATGATTCAATATGAAGTCTTCAACTTTTATAAAGTATCAGTATTTAAAAGCCTATTTTTCACTATCTTTGGAAACATATTGTGTTACTTGCTGTTACTTGTAAAACACAATTTTTATGCAATAACTTTCAAATGGAATTTAAAGCTAGGAAAAAAATTTAAAACACCCATTTGAAACAACTCTTTCTCTCTGTCTTTTTCTTCTCCTGTTTTTATTATTTATTTATTTCTGTTGCTATTGTTGTTCTTGTCTTGGTTAAATACTAAAAGAAAAAGAAAGCCTAACAACTATGATTTTGCTCTGGTTTCCAGGAAGCTTGCAGCTAAATCTCATGTTCACTGGTGATCACCTAATCACCTCAAACACCAAAACACAAAGTATCCTAAAAGCTTGCTAATTTGTTTTGATAGTATGGAAACTTTTAGGATACCTTATTCTTTGAATTTATTGCTTGCATAATTTTTCTCATAGTACTAGTTTCATTCCAAATATTGACAAACTAAAATATGATTGATTTAATTAATTAATATTGAATTATGTAACATATTAATTATACCCAAATATTTAAAAATTAATTCTGAGCAAACAAATTATATTACATATTTTTAATTTTTTACACATATGGTGACCTTTGGAGAATTCTGTATTTATCTTTTTCCTTTCTTTTGTGACATATTTGTCTCCAGCAGGTTTTTCTCTCGTCTCTTTTTCCACTTTCAGATATATGGTTATTATCACGGGCCACTTCAACTCTATATTCATTCATACACCAAATATTTGTTCAGTGCCTCCCTTGCCCATAGCACTTGCCCACATAGCGAGCCTCCAGCTGAGCACTGCCCGTGGATCCTTTGGCCACAGCACACAAGTGCCACTTTCCTTCTAAAAGGACTCAGGTACAATTGCCAAAGGCCAGGCATCAATCTTGTAAAAGAGATTTGTAAACCTCTACCAAATCATCTATTCGAGAACTTAGGTGCGAATCAACTGTAAGTTTGTTATTTTCCAAAATTTCCATCTCTTCTTTTTATATTTAGAAAATCAAATTATTAGCTCCATCGTTGTAGTCTTGACAAACTGCAGGCACCATTCACAAATCAGTTATCTAGGAGGACAGCAGCATTTTGCTGGCAGGTTTCCCATGGATTCACTTTCTGCAGGGGGCCCTTCTCTCTGGGTTTCCAAAATTTGAGAATCTTAGAGTCTTCTTACCTACCAGTAGCTACCAACACCTGTCTCAAACATTGCAGGGTGTCACTCTTTTCTTCCCCATAGCACCTTGGTCTTTACAAGTTAAGAAATGAGAGTTTAATCCTTATTAAAGAAAACATATCTGCAACTAAACAGGTAATAAAACAAAGGTGGAAAACAAGACCCAAGTGCCTTGGAGGAAGGAGGAATTTTCTCCGTGACTCTGAAATGGCCGGCTTCTCATACATTGACTGCAGTGCCTGGCTGTCCTGCCCAGTAAAGTGCCAGGCAGCTCCACGTCTCCATGGTGACATAGCCAGGTTTGTCAAATATTAGTGAGCTTTCAGAGGGTGGAAAATAAAGCCAAGCAGACGAATTGAACCTGTCTGCTGGATCAGAAGGCAGGATTGGAATTTTGATTTTTTCACTCCAGCCCTGGAAATCGTTGGCCCCATCCTCCAGGATGGGATGGGCCTTTTGCTCCTTTGGCTGAAGGAACATCCATGGTCCATACTCCTGAAGAGCATCCTTAGTTGTCTGGCCTTGCAGAAATTTGCTTGGCTTTTCCATGAGGTTAGCCTCCTCACACTCAGGGCTCCCTCAGCTCAAATTCTCCTCATGATGAATGGCTCCTGTCCCCAAATTCCCTCCCAGCCTCCACAGAGGCAACTCGAGGCCAGTGACACAGTGTGGTTTTTAAATCACTCACCTGGGCTCTGTGCGGTAGGTTTATAACCTTCACATCACTGCTGAGGAAATAAGCAGAGGAAAAATTAGTGATTGCAGAGTTGGGACCAGAAGGCCGTAGCTCTAATGCCAAGAGTTATTTGAGTTCTCTCCAGCTAGTGACGGTGCTGGGGCCGGGAGGTGGGCCCCCTCTCAGAAGCCTCACACTGGCAGAGCCTTAGCTTGGCCGCCTCTTCTATTTTATTATTTGCTGATGTGACTCCAGTCGCTGGACTCACAGTTTCTCAATGTCTGATTCAACTCTGACTATTGTGCCTAGGGCAATAAATAACACATGAACAGACCTGGGAGAGATCCTTACTGCTGTCACCTATGTAACAAGAACACTGTGGTCCTTGCGGCACCATGTTTAGAAAAGACCTTTTTCTTGGCAAAATCATCTCTGCCAGGGCGCTGCTACATTCACTGTGTCAATGAGCAGCCTTTGAGGGCTGTAGGACATCTCCGCTGGGAGGATTTAGGACCCTGAAATAATGGCTGCCTCATCAAGTCCACATCAGAAAGTCAAACGAAACAGAAAACGACCATTTTTCTGTTTTTGTCTTAACGACTTTGGAATTGTGGTCAGTGGAAACAGCATAGTTTGCAATAAAAATATTCCTGGCCAGCCAACTGACACATCTGGTTAGTCAACAGATGAGAAGGAGCCCTTTTCATTCCTCAGCAGCCAGAAGCAGGCGTCTGGGTGGGGCTGCCTTGAGAATATTTGGGAGGTATCACTCGAATAACTCTAGGAGAGCTGAATGGTGGGTTTCAGAACTGAAATGAGGAATCTGGTCCAGAATAAAGATTGGACAATTGTATGAAATCACAGAGCAGAAGGGATCATCAGTGAGGACAATTAATCCTTCTCTGCCTTGTTCTGAAATCAGCACCAAAAGTATCTGAGAAAACATACTATCTTTTCCTTTAATTTCTGGTAATAGGAACCCTTAAACCTTCCTGGATAACATCTTGAAGTTCTTTGTAATCTTCATGGAAAGAAGAGTTTTCCTTATTTAACCACTTTTATTTTCCTTATATAACACAAATCTTTCTTGCCGAAACTGAAGTCCATTTTCTCTTGTTTGGGGGCCAGCCAAGGATTTTATGTCTTGATTCATTTGTGCCAATACATAAAATAAACTTACTGTTTTTTTAAATGTTGTGAAATGTATCTATTAGCACCCTTTCTTGCAAGTAAATACCCAAAGTACAGTTTTTTTTTTAAATGAAAGAAATTCTCCAGTCCCCATGAATGGAAGGTAGAGAGGGAAGCCGGGCTGTGGTGCCATCATAATACAAATAAGGGCTTCGTGTTTCTCTGTTATCGTCTCTGTTTTCCATACTGTCAGCGGCACATTAAATCTAGTTCCCAAGTGATACAAAATAGCAGCAGCAGTTCCAAATCTCATTATTTTTTCTCATTTTACTGGTCTTTATATGAAATACACAATGGCTACAATGAGCTTGGGTATTTTGCGTGCATATATATCATGTTAACATTACAATCCTTTCCCTGCCCTTTCTTGGCCCTCCTGATCTTTTTTTTTTAATTCCCCAAACCCCATGTTTTTAATGTGTTATAGAAATTGGAATTCAATATATATAAATTTAAAAAATAATAAAATGGTAGGTTATTGTTCACATATTTCACATTCCAAAACCACACCATCCCTTCCAAGAACCAGGTCCTGAAATCCTCAGCTTGGATCGTATGCTTACACTCAAATCAGGAAATCTGACAGACCAATTTGATTGAATGAGGACCGTCCCTGAACCTGTAGTGGGCATAGCTTCCCAAAAGCGCTAAGGCTTTGAGGAATAAAAAGAAAAAAGAAAAAAAAAACAGGAAACTGGAACTATTGGAAGGAGAGGATGCAAACAATACTCCCAGCTTACAAAACATTCTTATTATAGATTAATAACACTATAGTATTTAAAAAGCAAAAAAAAAATTCCTTGTAATGAGTTATTTTTGCATCTCTATTGTGTGAGGAAATGTATAATACTAGGACAGCATTGTACCGTCAAAGTTCCTTTGGCTGAAGTTACGGAAATGGGTAGGAGCTACCAGCATCGACACTTATTGTACCGGAATGACCACTGGGATTTGGTCAAGGCTTCTCTGTCTTATTTTGATGTTTTGGAGGGGTTTTTGTTGTTGCTGTTGTTGTTGTTGTTGTTTGTTTCGGGTGGTTGTTTTGTTTTGTATTGAGACAGGGTCTCACTCTGTCCCAGCTGGTCCCAAACTCACTCTGTAGCCCAGGCTGGCCTCAAACTCACAGCACTCCTCCTGCCTCAGCTTCCCAAGTGCTGGGATTAGAGGCTTGCACCACCAGGCCCGGCTACTATGTGATATGGGATCCTGGAGCCTTGTGCTTCCTAAGCCAGGGCTCTAATCACCAAGCTACATCCCTGGCCCTTGGGCTCTCTGAATTGGCCTCTCTTAACTGGGGGACTCAAGAATTAGAGAGGGGCTAGATGAAGCCCTCAGACAAGGGCACACCCACCCCAGAATGCGGTCCTTGGGTGGGTCCTCGGGTACAGTTCTGCTTGCGGCGCCTGCCCTCTGGTGTGTAGCAAGCACCCTACCACTCCTGGTGGCCTGGTGCGTCTGCGCTCCTGCTTCATAACGCATGTGCTCCGTGACGCATGCACTGTGGCTTTCCATGCACGTTCTGCTGCTTGTGGCATGTCCCGTCAGGCTGTATAAGAACCCCACGCATCTGGTATTTAAGGGCACTGAGGCCACAAAAGCTCCAAAATAGAGAAAATAAGTTCCCAAAGCAAGAGAGTGAGAGAGAGGAGAAGTCCCCAAAAGTAAGCCCCTGGATTAGAGCTGAGAGGGAACCTAGAGGAAAACAGCAGGCCAGGAAGGCACATCCCGGGAGGCACTGTGCAGTTTCTGCAAGGCATCATCTAGACTGGTACAAGCTGTTCTGTGCTGCAACAGCCTCTTGAGTCAGCCATGTTCCTGTAGCAGAGTGCACTTGTCAGTAGCTCCAATAAACTCATTGGCTCACCAAGTTGGCCAGGCATCCCACCACCCCAAAGTTTATCTTGCATATCACCTCAATACCGATTACCAGCACCCATGCACGGAGGCAAGTTTGGCTGGGGCTCACATGGAACAAACAGGCCCACATCCACATTTTATTGGGACGAGGAGTTCAGTTTTCAGAGAAAAGGACTCTTCAAAGTCTTGAGAGATGGCCCCAAGAGCCTTTTGATATAATCATAGGAATTCTGTATCTCTTATAAGAATTTTGTATTTTATTCTTCCCAGAAGCATCTGGAAATATTTTAAAACTTGCCATGCTGGCTGCATTCATAAGTTCCCCAACCTACTGCAATAACCCCTCTGTTCTGTGTCCCAGGCCAGCAAGTAGAAGCCGGCATTTCAGAAGGGGTGGAATAAGCCAGAAGAGTCTTAGCATGCCCACTTACATCCTTGAAAAGAAGCAAGAGAGATAATGTTTCACTTGCTATGTATCAATGTAAGTGACCAGAAGAAGAAAAGCAGCGGCCGTCCCCCTCAGCCTCCCTCAGGAACCCTCCCAAGGGCCATCACCTCCCTCCTGGGCCTGTGTGGCTGCTGGAAAGTCTCACCCTTCACTGGCAGCCTACTGCCCACTTCCTGGCAGCTTCAAACTACAGGAGTTTGAAAAAAACAGGCCCCAGTGAATGAATGGCAATGCAGGAATATTGAATCTCATACTTTTGTGTTCATAATTTGAGTGGAATAGACCAGAGGGACTCTTACCAGTGTAACTATGAGACAGAATTCTGATGAATGAAGCATTAGCTTGTTGCTTAAGGAACAGAGTATAATTAAGAGGGCTCTTGACCCTAATTGAAGAGATGTTGTTGCCAAGGTGAGCCTAATAGCACTTCTGGAGTGGAGAGAGCTTCCCAGCCCCAGTGGACTATGCTGACAGCAGACAAGTAGGTTTTGATTGTGGTAAAGTTAAGAAATGATCTTTGCTAATGGGGCAGTTTGACCTGGATATAGAGCAAGACCTGAAGGGCCTCAAGTGTCAGATTCTGATTTCAACAGTCCTTCTAAGAGAGGGGACCAAGACAGAAATCAGAGGGTCTGTCTACTTGAAGCCTCCCCTCTGGGTCCGCAGTCACTCTGCTTGTTGAACAGGTGAGCAAAGCCGGAGGAAAACTTCCAGAGAAGGCAAGGAGCAGAAAAATACAGCCCCAGTAAACTTTAAGTTAATTCAATGAGTTCTAAGATGTTCTCATTATCTCTTAGAAATACATTTTTCTAAAAGGATTTGGAGCCTGTCTTTAACATATTACAGGGCCCCTTGGGTAAACTCTCATTGTGATAAGTCAGAGAAAGCATAAGGATCAGCAGTCAGCACACCTGAATCCCGGCCCTAGCTGTATTCCTCATGCAGCTGTGGAAACTTGGGCAACTCAGTCTTTCTGGCTCTTAAGTCAGAGTGAAAATGATGGCTCCTTACCAAGCAGCAGTGAAAACCAAGTGTCAAAGAGCTATATAAGCATTGTATAGGTATAGAGGAAGGGTGTTCTTACTAAAATATTAGTTGCCCGGGTGTTTGAAATATGGAGTGGCACAGGACAGAAAAGTTCTCATACTCTAATAATGGTCACTGATTGATTACAGCACTTAAAAAACTAGGCCCCACTCCAAAACTCTTTATACTGGACATAAAAGCACTGCTTTCTACCACAAACAGGATGCTCCCTTCCTTGGAGTCTAATACAATATCTGAACATACTTGTGACACAGGACTGTAAAAAGATGCCTTGAAGTTGTCTCAGATATCAGCAATATACTACCCTTTACCAATTAAAGGGTAGAAAGGCAAAGGACCTTGATCAGAGAAGGGTACCACTGGGTACTCTGTAGGGCTAAAGAAAGAAGTGTTTGCCAGAGTGCCGCCAGTCACAATTCAGCCACCCAGGCACTTGCAGGCTGCAGCAGCCAAAGGCCAAGAGGGTCAGACTACTGCTCCTGCCAGTGGTGACATCCTCGTAGTCCTGGCTTTACAGGCACTTGGAGTATAAGGGCTGTGGGGTCAAGGAGGCTTCCCTGCAGATTTCAGAGGAAGGCCTTGGAAGCCCAGCAGGGTGCCCACAGAAAAGCAGTGTGTGAAGTTGTAAGGGAGAAGCCTAAAGTGCAGTGAAGACCCGAAAAATTTGGAGAAGCCAGGAACTTGGATCATCTTTTGAGGAAAGACACAGGTTGTGAGTGGAGCCAGCCCAAAGGGAAGAAGATAAAGGCCACAGCTGGAGGCAGGGGCAGGGCTCTTTGGGACTCACTTCTTGCTGCAGTTTGTCCCAGTGCTGGACATGTATCTGTAGGATTTAATCCTTGCCCTACTGGACTTAAAACTCGTTTTGGTCCAATTGCTTTTTATTCTTCTGTTCCTCCCTTTTGGGATGGGAATATTTACTCTGTGCCACTGTATTTTTAGAAGTGCTTAACTTTTTGATTTTTCACAGGAGCTCACAGCTAAGAGTTTGCATTGAGTCTCAGAGAAGACTTTGGCCTTGGACTTTTGGGCAGTTCTGAAACTGTTAAAACTTTGGTAACTCTTAGAAAAGGACTAAGTGTATTTTTGCATAAGAAGATAGACATGAGTATTCTGGGGGCCAGGGGAAGAATAGGATCTTGAATGCCCCCCAAAAGCTGCATGTATTTGGCAGTGTATGTTATTGGAAGACAGAGCTTGGCTAGAAGGGGCCTCATGCTTGGAGTTTGAACTGGAGGGATTGTATCAACTTGTTGCCATTGGGAAAGGCTCCAGAATAGCTTTCAGATGTGTATTGTTTACTCAAGGACCAGAAATTGGGGGACAGGCACCCACTTTGGGTGTGGGGCCCAGGGTGGAGATTTTAAAAAGGCAGGAAAAAGAAACATGGTTAGAACTTCCTCCTGACAAGACTCTGGTCTTACCTGACCCTGCAGCCTCACTTGGCTTCTGTCTGCAATGATGTGAGCAGCTCTCCAGCCTCTGTCTCTGCCATGTACCTCCATTATTTCCAGCTGTCCCATGGACTGCGTGTGTGAGAGACTTTCTGCAACTATGTGCTAAATAATTCTTTCCTCCCTTGAACTGTGGATTTCAGGCATTTTGTCACAGCAATGAGATAAGTAACTAACAGAAGGATAGAAAAACAGCATTTTCACTAGAACATTAATTGTTCAGGTGCCTGAAATATGGAGTGGCACGAGACAGCAAAGTTTTCATACTGCAATAGCAGTCACTGATTGATTGCAGCATTTTCAAAGTGGGGCCCCACTCCAAAACGCCTTATACTGAACATAAGCACAGCTTCTTGCCACAGAGAAGACACTCCCTTCCTCGGGGTCATATTTGTGAATGCAGCACAAATACACAGCTAAATTAAATTGTAAATCTGGCCAAAAAAATGAGGGATTTCATGAAATCAATAAAAGTGATGTCGAGGTCTACTCAATTCAAGCAGTATCCCCAGAGGCCAACAAAATCTGCAGAACTAGCCGCCCCAGAAAAAGACAGAAATGAAGAGTAAGGGTGCCACTGCTCCAAATAAAATGATTTCAATATCGAAACTTTCAAAGAAACTTCTGGGGAAAATGATACAAACTATTTTATAAAAAGTTAATGGTTTGGGTTGGGCCTTAAAAGTTAAATGTGAAGAATTTAGTTTAAGGCATCAGGTAAATTGCTAAAAATTTTTCACATATTAAAAAAGTTTTCCATTTATTCTTTAAGAATTAAATGATCAGTGAATTTAATTCAGTGAATTAAAGCAGGAAATAAAATAGACAGCAGAAGAGCTACACCAATACATACATAAGCAAAAAGCAAGCCTTGAAAAGCAACTAGAGGAGACCAGAGAAGAAATATACCAGAAGATAATGAAGACAAAAGAAGAAATTAGAGAAGGACACAACAGAGATATAGAAAAATTGAATGCAGACATTCAGGAAATGAAAAACACGCAGGAAATAATAAGTAACCATTTTAAACAACTTCAGAATAGAATGTCAGACCTGGAAAATAAAGTGACTAAGCTGCAACATACAGGCAATGGAGAACACAAAGCAAATAAAGAAAGAGAATCATTGCAACAGCTGATTGACAATTCAAGGAGAAACAACCTCAGAATTAAGAGAATCGAGGAGAAGACTGAGGACAGAACAAAAGGCTTAAAGGACATGTTTAATGAAATAATGGAAGAAAATTTCCCAAATCTAAGAAAAGAAACGAACATGGAACTATTGCAGGCATATAGAACACCAAACAACTTTGATCAGAAGAGATCCTCATCATGACACATCATAATTAAAATTCTAGAAACCCAACACAAAGAGAAAATACTAAAAGTGGTAAGAGAAAAACAGAAGGTGACCTACAAAGATAAGCCCATTAGGATAATGGCAGATTTTTCAATCCAAACTCTACAAGCAAGGAAATTATGGAGCAATGTCATCCAAGCACTAAAAAAACATAAATGCCATCCAAGACTGCTATATCCAGCAAAATTATCTTTTAATTTAAAGGGAGAACTTAAAACTTCCCATGACAGAGACAGCTTAAAGGAATTTGCAGCCACTGAGCCAGTATTGCAGAAAATACTTAAAGGAAACTTGGACAGTGAAAGGGAGACCAGCGACACCAATGACCCCAGAGAAAAAGTGACAACAGCTAGAGGAGAATGAGCTGAGAAAAAAGTAGGTTAGTAATCGGGGAAATATGAGTAAGTAAGATATGAAAGTCAGGAAATTCTGAAATAACTAGATTTGCCTTCATGTCTGTTGCTTTAAGTATATTTATATGGTATAGATTTGACTTCATTTAATGTAGCAATGTGATATAATTTTAACTTTGATTTGTTGCAGGAATTCACTTATTAGGTCACTAATGAAAGTTTATCCTAATGAAACTGACTGATGTAAAGATAACCTTGTGAAAGTATAAATATGCACCTTCCAGTATTCAGCTAAGGCAATTGAATTTTATGTATTTATTTTTTTCTTTCCCAAAATAACTAGTCTTTTGAACTACATGCTTATAGTTATTTTCTAATGTGAACTGGTAGGTAAGGCCAGGCTTAACAATAACAACAAAGATATAGGAAAATATGGGAAAAAAAAACTTTTGCTGAATATCCCAACAAAGGGATTGGCTGGATTCAGAGAAGAGATATCAAGATTTAACTACTGCGAACCCATTCGAGGAATAGGAAGCTGAGGTAGAGTGGTGACTTAAGTGAAATGATTTAGGTGCGGAAGATTAATACGTTAAACACTGTATGGTTTCTTGGACTTGGAAAACCCAGAACACCGACATTCTTTGGAACCATATGAAGTGATAGCCGGAGCTGAGGGAAGGGACAGGGACAGGATGGGAGGGTAGAAAATGGGAAGGGATTGTGAAGTCGATATGATACATAGATGTACGAAACACCCAAAGTCATTGTAAATTCTATGTACTACATTTGTATATTAATAAAAATAGTGGGAAAAATAAAATATCAAAAGAACAAAAAAAAAAAAAAGAATTAGATGACCATTGATATTATGACCTAAGTTTTGTTCAATACAACATATACTTACTTTATCCCTTTAGTTTGATTTTCTAGGTAAAAATCAAACAAGTATTTTGCTTATTGTTATTATCATCTATTTTTTTGTTTTTCTACTATTTACCATGGTTTTTTGTCAGTGTGTTAAGTGGATTCACTTTCAGATAGCCATTTATTTTGATATCAAACATTCTCAGATGACAGCCTCTTATAATTATGAATTTTTATTGCTAATTTTATATTTTCCAGTCTACTTCCATGGAAATGATATTGACAGCCTCCTTAGGCCCAAGAGAGGGAGGAAAATTAGCTTTCATGCCTTTTGGAAATGGGAAGCCCAAAGTACCACTCATTCAAAGATAAAGCCAACATGGCTTGGAAACAATACCAAGAAGTCAGAAACAATTTGGGATGTGGGCTGATGCTACCACGTCAGGCCATGTGCAGAGGGTACCGGGAGAACGTAGCAGAGACTGATGTGAGGGATGAGTGTCCTGGCCTCCATCCCTGCAGACCAGTAGCTGGACTATCCTGCACTGGCTTGCCAAGCATGTGTCCACCCTCATCTCCCCCGTGGCTCCACTGCCCCCTCCCCAAACTTAGGATGAGCAAATCTCCATTGGAAGGATGTTTCAGGATGCCCTTGATGTAACCTTCATAAAAGAACCTAGATGTTGTTATTAATATCTATCAGAAACAATAGATGCCACCAACCCAGAAGGAGGTTGAGGAATTCAGCATGCCAACGCCTTTGATACTTTGCCAAGTCCTGGGCCCAATCCTGGACTATCATGCAGAGAAAGGATGCAGTAGGAAGATAAAATGTCAGGGTGCTTCCAGGTAGACTTGGGTTCAAATCATAATTCTGCCACCTTACTTATAATGTGATCTCAGGTAAGTAATACCAACTATCTTAAGCATCAGTTTTCCTTTCTGTAAAGAAGGAAAGATCTACCCCTGGTATTTGGAGTATATCTTAGATAAGACATTCTAGAATGGCTCCTGAAAAGAGGATTTACATGCACATGATCTAGGCCAGTGAGGGAGCTAGTAAGACTGACAGGGAGAGGTGAAGGCTAAGGAGAGAAAAGTGCCTCACCTCATCCCATGGGGCATTCTGGAGGGCCAGTCACTCCTCTCAGTTCACCCCAACTCACACAAGGGAGATGAACTTTCAAATTCCTATCCCAGTCACCCACTGGTTGAGGCTAACTGGCCCAGGTCCTCAGGCTCTCTGCATGATGGGTAAAGGGGCTGCAGAAACCGTCAGGCAGAGATACAGGGGTGAGTATTGGAAGTGTCACCTTGGGAAGAGAGGCCCAAGGATCTGAGCAAAGCATGATGGGCTCTGACAGCAATAGCTAAGTGAGATGGTGATGTCATACACCTAGTGCAGGGCCTGGTGCCAAGAAAGCATGGCCCAGGATTTCTGCCAGCTCACATTGTTGCTGGAATTATTAAAAACATAGTCATTTTTCCAAGAGCTTTATGGCCGAGAATCTGTGGACTACGGGCTGATTCTCAAGGAGCTAATGGTCAAAGCCTCCATGTGGTTATACAGTTCATCCTAACAAACACAGAAATAGAAGGGGCATTAGCACCTATTGAATGCCTGCTGTTCAAACGCCAGACTCAGTGCTGAGCTTTCACCTGCGCTGGCCCTTGTAGCAGCTCTATGAGGTGGGACTGTCATCTTCATTTTTATAGCTGAAGAAACTGGTCCAGAGAATCGAAATACGTTGCCCATTATTAGAAAGCTAAAAAGCAATAAGGCCGGATTCAAGTGCATTAATGACCAGGTTCTAACGCAATACTCTTTCCACATAAGCCTTAGAGCTTGCCCCTTAAAAGAGCCTGCATGGCACCTGCCTAGTGTATTCTGAGCAGAAATGTGCCCGGCTGAAGTAATAACTAGCTCAGCTCCCTTAAGGTTTGTCAATAAAATTAAGTCACCTGGTGGGGTTCCTTCAAATAAAATGGATTCCATCAGGAGGTGTTACGATGTCTGCCCCTTTGCTTTCCTGGATACAACACAGATACGGTGGCTAGTGCTCCAGACGCCATCTTGGGCCATAGAAGCCAGAGTCCTTTAAATGAACTCTGAAGTTATCTAGGTATCAGAACTTATTTTATATTAGAGAAAATTAACCTCTGTTTTATTTAATCCACTGTTATTTCTGGTCTTTATCTCTAGTAGCTGCACCTAACATTAATGGGCAAAAGTCACATGAATTTTATGAACTCTTTCAACAAAGACTTTACTATCTTGAATCAAAGTTATCCACTCACTTGCTCATACCCTCTGTTTTAGGGGGGAAATAAAGTTAATATATCTCCATACTCAAAGACTGAACTCATAATGTTTCAACACATTGCTTTAAAAAATATTAGCAAATCATGTTGGATAAAGCAGATCATCAGCCTGAGGTTCTAGATTTCCAGGCCAGTTATGAATTCTTACCTTTTGGGGAGACAGGACACATGATAAGAGACAAAGCTCTGACTTGGCAGGGCTTTCTGAGACCTGAGTCACTACCGTCACTACCGCCAGCATCTGGACTCCTGCGTCTCTGCGTATCCCACACAGAAGCAGTGTCTGCTTCTCCTCAGGGAAGCCATTACTTTTCCCTGTGTCTCACAGCCCTGTAAGCTTCCCACTGTGCAGCAGCCTGATCCTGTGACTGCAGTCCCAGGAACCAGTGTGTGACTAAAGGCCCAACAGTGACTTCAATCTATGTCCTGCCATTTTCAGGAAGAGTTGATCAGAAGCTCCAGTTAACAGTGGCACCTCCCAGCCCAGACTCCAGCGAGGGCTTACATAATCAGGGATGGGTTCTCAAAGCAAATTTCACATACAACTGATTCTATCACCTAGGGACTCTCTGGCAGAATACATAATCACCACACATATTTGTTAGCTACGCCTCGTTAGGATGGATTTTTGGAAATGGCATCCTAAAGGCTGCTTATCTGTCACTGCTCCTTTTAAGCATGGTAAGCTTTTCAGTCTGGCTTTTCTTTAAAAAAAAAAATTAGACATTTGCCATGGCTAGGTACAACCTGTCAGGGTGTCAGGGTTACTAGCGTGGTGGGAGCTAAGGGGAGAGATGTGAGGAGCTGAGCTCACCTTCAGAACTTACAGCATCAAGTGCTGCAGGAAAGCTGAAAAGACATTTCTGGGCAGAGTGAAAGCTTGATTAGAATTCTTCCAAGAAGGATCTTGGCTTGAGCTTCACAGAATCCCAGCTTCAAAAAAACAAGATCTCCACCCCTTCCTCCCACACGTCTGTTAGGTTTTGTGGAAACCACCTCAGTACCACGAAGGGACACTGTTAGATAATGGCTCTATCTTTAATTACCAAACTGAGTCATAAATGGCAAATGGTCTCCAAGCAGGAGATTGACTGGGCTGTCCCTTGCTTAGGGGCCCACTGCTCCTCTCCACACTGGAGGGCAGGGACAGGCCACGGGGTTCTCCACTTCCTAGATACAGTGCAGTACCTGATACTCAGGAGGGGCAGCAATATGCAAATTAAGTAGAATTGGATTATCATAGCTTCTGTCTGTGCTTCTAATTGAATAGTTTCTCAACAATAAGAAATATTTTCCAGGTCCAACCTATACTTAGTGTTTCAGGACAGGAGGTTTCCACCTAACATCAGTGAGGAAAACACTTCCTGTAAAGGTAACGCAAGGCCAGGGAACTAACGCCTCTTTTTCGATTGCTCGTAGTGCTGGGAATAAAATGTAGGGCCTCATCTGTGCTAGGCAAATTCTCTCACTGAGCTACACCCTCAGTGCTTAACAACTATCTTTGTGCTCATTAAATATATTTGTTAACAAAATATATATGTATAATATGATATATATGTATATATGTATATATATCATATAATGCATATATGTATATATATATAATTTTCAACATTGTACTTAGCCTGCATGGCAAGGCTTCTGTGTCCAGTGGTGCTTAATGCTAGCCAGTCTGTGTTCAAGAGGTTAGAATATAGCTCTTTTCTAGTCATTTCCAAATGGGTGTCTAAGGCTTAGTCAAGAGTTCTTTGGCCCAATTTCATTAGGTGAGAAACAAGGAACACAAGTTTGGTGGAAATGGCTCTGCCCTCTGTAGACCTAACTGAGCGCAGCTGTGATGTCAAGTGAGTCACTGGGAACAATCTTGTTCCTTCTTCTCGGCCTTTTTTCCCCAAGGAAAGAAGATAAGGTGTCAGTGGGCTATTTCCATGCTCTTCTCAGGCATGAAATTCTAGGCTTCTAACTTCAGGAGGGGCAGAGGCAGAGAGGTGGATGAGGTTGGAAGGGTCAGGAGGAGGAACCTGATGCAAAGGTAAACAAGACAGAAGGTGAAGATCCTAAAGAGGATGAAGGCCCTCTATTCAAATTTGCATCAATGCCATTCACATGACTTGTCCTGAGGGATCATCCCTAAGAGAACACTGGATGGACTTATTGTTCCAAAGTTCTTCTTGAGTTTGGCAAGGGTGATGTTCATGAAGGATCTGCTTCTCATCATCTAGTAGGGAAATATTCCCATTACCCATGTGGCTTCTAAAGCATCAAGGGGAGAGGGTCTCATTTCTGAAAAATGGGCCCTGAGCTGAGAACTGAGAGAAATCTCAAGTTCTCTCCAAAGTGAAGGTGAGGTGGTTGATTTCTCCATCCTGCTGACATAAAACAAAAAGAACCACATCAGTGCACAGTACCTGGAGAATGGAGATCGACTGTAATAGCCCTTTACTCACACTCTTTCCCCTTAAAAAAAAAAAAGGGCGGGGGGCATTAATTTTACAAATAGGTGTGTTAGGTCAGTTTCTAGGACGCAAGTAACAGCCCGGGATAGATGGGGCTTCAGGGATTTCTCACAAATCAGTGCTCCCTACACTGCAGTCTGTCTGTTCAGTGCACAGCCAGCTACCCAGACATGTTCTGCCTCTCTGGAAAGGATCAGGGCTGTGTTATTCCTGAGGCTCTGACCTCTTAAAAGGCTCAACTTGTAGTTTCCTCTCTCCAAAAGATACCTCTTACCTTCTCCCTGTGATGACCCTATGCCCCTCACATGTTGAGTAGGACACCTAGAATGGGGTGTAGGATGCAACATCTCCATTATTCTATCCAGCTTTCCACATTTCTGTGACTCCAAGGGATGTGACAGGTTGTTGATATTGCGAACTTCCAAAGGACTTCATTCACACCATGCTCCAGGGTACGGATACGGCTGGGAGTCTTTTTAGCCCCATTTAGAATCTGGCATATCACTGAATAACAATCTGTACTGTAAATCCTGAAACCTAGAGCTGTTTGTTCGCTATGTATACTTGCTAATTTTTTTTTTTTTTTTACGCAAGCCTTACACTTTTGATAGTTCTCATTTCCTAGGCCATACAAGCCACAATAAAAATCAGGATCTAGGGACAATGAACAAAGCCACTGAACCGTGACTCCACCCATTTTTTAAAAAATAGGCTAATGGCTCTCACCTCATTTTTTAAATTATATACTCGCCCCCCCCCCATTTTTGTGCCCCATTAAGACCTTAATAAGTCTTAGACAACTTCTGTATCAAACCAGCCACATTTAAGCATATCCACAATTGTCACGTATTAGACCTATAGGTAGATGCCTCATAGATATTTTTATATATAGTTACCTACACATTTTTCAATATTGTTTGCCATACATTTTTGAAAGAATACTCTATTTTTACTAATTTTAAATTTGAAAATGTCACTTTACTTTTATGACCTAAACTTTTTACATAAACACATAGCTATATGGGATCTATACATAACCTAGATATTTAATTGTTCATTTATTAATTTTTGGCTTTGAAATTTTCTTTATGTATTCATAACTAACATAATATCTGAAAAGCTTAGAGGCTGCAGATAGCTAATTAACTAATGAGTAAGCCACCTTTATTCTCCTCTTATCGCCAATATCACCTCAGCCAGTCCCTAACTTACTTTGTAGCAGATCTCAAGAATCCCCTGTTCCCATGTACTACATAGTAGATAGATACTGTAGTGGGTTACTATTTCAGTTACCCAAGATGGCTACACCCTGGAAAGTTCTTCATCTCCTCAGGATTTTGAGTCTCTATTGTGGAGAGTTTACAAATCACATCCCCTAAGCCACCAACCTCCACATGCACCATTTTCCATGCTGTCATTGAATTCACCCCGACTTTACTCTGCCCTGCACTGGAGTGAATTCCTGAAATCCCGGGGCAGCCTTCACTGCCTCACTTTGCTCCCTAAGTCAGTCTCACCACCTGGCAGTCTCACCCCAAACTCCATGTGCGCTTATTTTCTGAAGGATCAAGGATGATAGAAATCTGTATTGGCATTCCAAAGTGACTGATGCTCATGTTTAAATATCACATTATCCCCATAATACAGATGGTCTGTCCTTAGGAAAATCTCAGTTCTAAGAATAAAATTATTTAAGCCAGCTGGGCCCAGTGGCACATGCCTGCAATCTCAGTACCCTGAAAGGCTGAGGTAGGGGCAACATAAGTTCAAGTGGAGCCTAGGCAACTTAATGACTTAGCAAGATCCTGCCTCAAAGTCAAAATAAGAACTAAAAAATGATTGATGATGTACCTCAGCATGAAGGCTCTGGGCTCGATTCCCAATACTACCTCCCACTAAATTATTTAAGCCACAATTACATCATCATGGATAATCTTTGTACTGAAAGAATAGTCTGAAGAAAACATTAATTTAATTTCTTGAAAATCTTTTTAAATAACCCAGCTAAATCATTTCCAATTCTTCCTATTTTCATTCATCTTATATTTCACAGAATGATCTTCATTGAGATTAATTTCCCGTTGATATTTTACACAAAGTTTTGACCCATCAATCAGTTTGGTTCGTTTACATTAAATATTATGCTTGTAATTTTTCCCTTGACCACTTGCTTTATTGACATTTTTATACAAAATTCAAAGTTCCCAAGTTAGACGTCCCAGATTAGAATTGTACACTGTACAGATTTTAACCACTATTGGCTTTAATTTCTGCCAATCAGCATCAGTGATATTCATCACAAACTATATAGAAAACTGAGAATGATACCCCTTAGCAAAGCCACGGACCATGTGCTGAGATTTCCCAGAGCAAGCCTTTCATCTAGGGATGCACTGTTCACGGTGCGTTACAGTGGGTGCTTAAGGAGTGAGCCTTGGACTCCGACTGTCTGGGTTAAACTGGGCTAATTATTTACTCTCCTTTTCTTATTCACTACAGGGGATCAATATTAGCACCTAAACCACAGGGTTCTTGTGAAAATTAAAGCATAGTGCATGAAAAGTGCTCATACATTACATAGAACAAGAAACTATAAAAATGACTAGCTCTTGTTATTTCTCCTATCACCTTTAACACTGTTATCTACTAGGCTTGGGCTGTAGCTCAGTGGTAGAGTGCTTGCCTACTATGCACAAGTCCCTGAGTTCAACTCTCTGTACCTCCAAAAATAAAAACAAGCAAAACCCTGTTTCCTAGTGTAGTGACAAACTGTCCCAGCCTAGTGGCTTCTGGTGGATATGCCATGCTTTTCTAATCCATTCATCAGCTGATGACACTTAGGTAGTTTTCACCTTTTGTCTGTCATTAACTGCTGCCCTGAACATCAGTATACTATATAGGCATTTGCTCACATATGAAGCAATGAAGTGTTGGTCCATGCCACAGTGTGTGTGAACACCGAAAACATCATGCTGTGTCAAAGAAGCCCCTTACAAAAGTCTGTCTCCATAGAGACAGAAGGCAGATTGGTGGTTGCCAGAGGCGGTAGGAGGAGGGGAAGGAGAAATGGCTGCTGCTTGTGTCAGTCAGCTTTCCCTCACTGTGACAAACTACCTAACACAAACTAAAGAGGAGAGGGTTTTCTTTTTTGGCTCACTGTTTCAGAGGTTTCAGGCCATGGTAAGTGATTGCATTGCTTTTTGGCCTGAGGTGAGGCAGAAATATCTTAGTAGAAAGGCACAGGGGAGCCAAACTGCTCACATCATGGCAGCCAGAAAGCACAGAGGATGAGAGGCAGAGAAGTCGGCACCAGGAGCAAGATATAGCCTTGAAGGTCATGCTCCCATCCTTTCAATTTGGCCCCATCTCCTAAACTTCCACTGCCTCCCAATAATGCCATCAAGTTAGGAATACATCAGTAGAGGAGAAGAAAAGTAAACAGGAGTGTAAGGGAGGGTCACAAGAAGCATACATGTTATATGCTTTTATGAAAACACTACATTGAAACCCAGTTGTTATGGTTTAGGTCTGGAATGTATCCCAAGGGCCTCATGTATTTGAATGTTGTAGATTATCCATGGATTCCATGTGGTGTTAAGAAGCAGGGCCTGGTCAGGAGAGGTGGATTACAGGTGTGTGGTAGAGGACAGGCATGTGGTAGACTTTCAATTATAAATGTGCGGTGCAAGGTATTACAGATTACAGGCCTCATAACCAGGAAGGGGGGATCACTGGGACATAATCTGGAAAGATGTGTGCTAGTTCACCCCTTCCTTGCAAACTTGGATCCCTGTACGCCATGCTGTGAACAGCTTCCTCCAGGTAGGCCACCACCATGTGCTTCTGCCATTGCCAGCCACCCATGGATGGGCAGAGACCCTCCGAAACAGTGAGCTAAAATAAGTATTTCCTCCATTGAGTGCGGATATCAAGTATTTTGTCACAGCAAAGAAAAAGTCAACTAAACCAGATGGCCAAGTCCAAAGTCAGCGTAGGGGAGGACTCCACAGAGTATGAAACCAGGAGGCAGGACTCACTGGGGACCATGGCTGTGGCAGTCTTCTACAGGCGTCATTCTAATTATTTTCCCCAACTCAGACTTGAGGCTGAGAATGCCCCTTGCATCCTGACTGATGTGAGACAAGAAGATTGGGGCCTGCGTGCTGTGTGGCTTAGAGCAGGAAGATGCAAGCCTTAAGTCTATTCAGAGTCGTCAGAATGGAAGGAAACCCCTTCCCACAGCATTCTCCTTTCTCTGCGCTTCCCTTGTATTGGGTTTCCCTGGTTTTCATCTCAGCCCATCTTGCTCTTGGAACCCTAATTGCAACCTAATATGAAACAGCTGAACGAAGAGCCCTGCAGGCTCAATAGAATTGCCTTCCCAGCACCCTGCTCTGAGGGCTCTGGATTCATCAGCCTGACATTCCTGGGGAGGTAATCCTATCAGAAAGGGTGAGGGTCAGCCCTGCTGGGAAAGGATACTCACAGCCAGGCGGCCTGGCAGACAGAGCACCCACAGTGCTCTTAACGCTACAAATGGTCAACTTACAAAGCTCATGTGTGCACTGGAACTGACTGAAACTCTGTGAGGCTGGTACTATTATCATCCTCACTTTGCAAATGGGGAAGAATGTGCTAGGACACAGCTAATTCCTCTTCTGGAGGGAAGAAGAGACGTGTTGCAGCCAACTGTCAGCTCCTTCAGGGGTGCTTGCCATATAGATCTGCTTCAGCCTACGGCATTCAAGTCCGTGTTAACACAAAGACCTATGATAGGACGCCTCTGTAGGCAACTTATCCTCTAGATGTCTCCATACGGATGACTGGACAACTTTTCTCTCTGCCCTGTTCTACTCCCTCCCCCTTTTGTTCATATTTGCTGATCTACACAAACATCCTGGAGGCCAAAGTCCAACTCGTGTCTGCCTCCAGAAATCTCGTGTGCTACAACAAGTCTGTGGCATCACAATACCCAGCAGGAGAACCTGAGACTCAAGGCTGTGACCCGTTGCCTCAGCCTGCAGCCTATGACGCAACCTGCTACATCAGGGAAGATGCGGGGATTCAGAAAAACAATGGATTAAACAACATAGATGCTTATTTTATCTCAAAACTTAAAATGAATCTAATCCAATCCAAATCTGATATGGGGACTCCGTGGTCATTGACAGCCCTGGCTTCTTCCAGCTAACACTTCTACTATAGCTGGGGCTCTGCCCCTATGTAACAGGCCACAGATGAAGCAAAGAGTGAGGACAAAGTTGCCTGTTTTTAAGTGAAGGTCTCTGGAAGCTGCCACCAACATTTCTGCTTTCATCCCAGTGGGCAAA
Organism: Ctenodactylus gundi; assembly: GCA_004027205.1. NCBI lineage: Eukaryota > Metazoa > Chordata > Mammalia > Rodentia > Ctenodactylidae > Ctenodactylus > Ctenodactylus gundi. The sequence continues at coordinate 189,576 of PVKB01001449.1, read as the reverse complement.
ATTTCATCATATTGTTACACCTATCTGCAGAGAAAAGATGGGAAATTGTGTCTTTCTTCAGCTAAAGTTGGGAGGATAATTATGGAAGAAGTCAGTAGTAGATATTGGTAGACACCCAGTGTAGATGGTATGTGAGTTTCACACTGGCCACTTCCCCTTGGGACAAGTCACTATGACTCCCTGATTAAAGGACATTAGAAGGGTGACCTCTTCTCACAAACTGTTATTGAATTATAGAAATGAAATTAAAGTAGGGGAGTTTGACCTCAATACTCATTCTTTGTTCCAGCAATATGTGAATATCCTTTCTTAGGTTCTCAGATACATCCCAGTTTTTTTTTTTTTAATGGTTATAGATACAGATCACTATGTCCTACTCACTATGGCGATAGTATTTCCTCAGGTTAATTTGTACTCAGGAAATAGGCACTGAGCTACGTGTATTATTTTTTATTTCACTATTTTCAAAGACATTTAGATCTAGCAAAATCTGTGAAGTGACTTTTAAAAGTCTGGATTTGCAATATTGGATAAGAAGTGGGGACAACTAGAACACTTTGTAAATGAAGAAAGGAGAAATTGGAACTCTCGGCAACTTATGACAGGAGTGAAGGGAAGTGAGGAGACTCATAAAGGACACAACAAGCTGCGATTCAGTGTCCCCAAGTGGCCCATAGGCATACCAGACTTGTGAAGTGCTTGCTATCTGTGGGGCTTGGTGGAGACTGCAACACGATCTGAACTGTGAATGGGGCTGATGTGGCGACCAACAGGCTGCAGCGTGAATCAGTAGTTAGGGCAGAGAAAACCGCCAAGGTACAAGCCCTTTCTCTGCAGAAGAGTTTGAATCCTCAAAAGTCTTGACTATAGGTCTGGGTTCAAAGTATCAGTTTCAACATTAAACCACATTTTGGGGGAATAAGAGGTTCTGAGCCTTTACCTAGGATAAATATTATCACTAAATTAGGGACCAGAAAACCTATCTCTCAGATAAAGCTCCATGCTGAACTATCAGAGAGCTTTTAAGCGCTGGAGCCAAGACTCAAACTCACAACTTTCTCGTTACAAAGCCAGTGTTTCTAATCAGAACCCCCATACGTCCCTGTCCCTTTGCTCCCTCCCACTCCCACCGTTCCCATCTCACAGATTCTGCTGTTCTCTCACAGCCAAGCGCAGCCAGGGGCCCACCTGGCCAGCCTGCGGAAGACTACAAATGGGGCATGGATGCAGGAGATCCGGCAGACCATCCCTCAGGGCCCCTGTGGCTTTCCCCTTCACTGCAGTTCCTAGGGGGCCCTTGCCCTTTCTACCTGTACAACTGCACCTCTCCACGCAGGTGGACAAAAAGAAAATCCCACCTGAAAGAGGCAGGCAGACAGCAGCCGCACCTTCTTCCAAAGGCAAAGGAGCATATAGCACATGCCTAGGGCTGAGAGGCAGCAAGAAGCCTCCAGCCATGGAGCCAAGAGCAAGGCCTCCGGAAGGGAGAGGCCCGCAGAGAGCACAGGGAGAGGCTGGCGCTGCCAAGATCACACGCCTCGAGGGGCAGCTCCCTGCCACACCCTCCTCTTCAAACAAACACCACACGGCGCTGCCCAGGGCCAGCCACGCAGCCAGCGTTGCCAACAATTCCATTAGGAAGCCCTTAGTTTTCACACTGAAAATGGAGGTTTCAGCACTTATTCGGGGTTGAGGCTCCTCAGTGTAATCTTGGGAGCCTATTTTTTGTTTACTTGTCAGTGATTTTGGTTCTCCAAGGATGAAGAACTCCCCTGACCACCCCATTCCCTCACTACAAACTCTTCCAAAAGTAACCAGGACAAAACCCTTACATGTTTAAAATACTTTCCTTTTTTATTTTTATTTTTTTCTTAACGTGCCAGGGAAATCAGAACAAACTATTTCCTGTAGGTTGGCTGGGGTGTGCACACTTTTATTATCTAAGAGGGTACGTGTGGAGAGAGGAGGCCACCACGATGTCCCTCGGGCTGGGCAGGACACAAACTCTGCAGAGCCTTGGGGCTGGCTGAGACCCCTCCATAGCTGAAAGGGCCCAGGGCGTCTTCTTGAAGCCCAGTCCCACTCTCCACTTAGCTTGCTTCTGCCAACTTCTGCTTGTCCCGGGTCTGAGCCTCAGCCCCTCTTACATTTCCCCCGCGGGCTGCTGTCCTGCAGCACCGCTGTATCACCCTGGCCTCTCTACGGCTGGCTCAATTCAGAGTTCGGCCTAGCCAACAGGGACAGCCGGGGTGTTTAGAGCTCCAAGCTGACATGTGTGAGCTGGGTCTCCTGCCTTGCGACAGGAAAGGCTTCCTCCCTGGGTGGTCTCTGCTAACCTCGTCCTCCCAGTCCAGCTCTGTGGCTTCCTCTCTCACGCTAGCCTGAGTCTGGACTCCCTTCTGGTCTCCATCCGACCGCAGGAGGAGAGAAGGTCGCTGTGCTCTGGCTGGGGCCCACCGTTGGGACGCCAACCTACCCGGACTACATTACCCCCACCCCCAAATCCTGCCTGGGCGGCTCTCCTTTTCCCTTATTGTCCATCAAAGACAGGACGGCCTGCCACGTTCCATGTTTTAAAAAACTCAACAAAAATTGTCTCCAATCTCCCTTCCCCACCTCCAATGTGCAGTCCAGGGGAGGCATACCTTGCTCACCGCCACTACCAAGCACAGATCACTTTCTTTTCTGATGCACGTTCTTGTAATAAGTTTGTGTGAAATACTTTTTGTGAACCATCTTTTTTTAGTCTAATAATTCATTTTAATTCTGTCTTGCTCCAAGGTGAACCTGCCATCTCTCTGAGCTGTGGAGATGTTACCTGTATGACTAGTCTTTTATCCCTCCTGGAACTGGGCCTGTCCAAGAGGCTTATGCATCTGTGATGCTCACCCTCTGTCACCCAGTTCTGAGGGGTAACACTTGTGACAGAGCACCCCCAAAGGAAGAGACCCTTCACGCAGAGAACACAAGGAGTAGAGATAGGAGTGTACGGCTCAGAGTGGGAGCCATGAGGGGGGAGGGAGAACAGGACGCTGGCTAGAAAAGGAGGCGAGAAAAACTTTCCCTCTCTGAAGTACAGAAGGCACCCTTGATCCGTGGGTTGCACACCAGAGGAGTCAACAAATACGGACGAGTACTCAGTGAGGCCCTCGTGGTTACATCTGTGCTGAACCTGAACAGACTTTTTTCTTGTTGTTATTTCTTTAAAAACACAGCACTGTCCAGGGCCAGCCTCACAACCAGAAGTGCCAACAATTCCATTAGGAAGCCCTTGGTAACAATCATATACCTAACATTTACATTGTATTAAGTATTGTAAGTAACATAGAACGATTTAAAGTAGACAAGATGTACAAATACTGCACCATTTAATGTAAGGGACTTAAGCACTAACAAATTTGGTATCTTTGGGGGTCTTAGAGCCCCAAATATCAAGAGAAAGTCCTACACCCAGATTCTCAGGAGCTACAACTGACTTGGTGTCTCTGCCCTTCTCCATCAAAGAAGCCCTAATCATTTGTCAGGAGTGAGCACTGGCACCAGTTTTTTGTTTTCTCAGTCTCACATGTCCACGGATAGCAGCCGCTATCTGCATTATTAGTAGCCATGAAGCACCCAGAAAATACCAAGACATTGAGAAAAAAGTAAAAGCAGTTATTGTGGTTTGGATCTAGGATGTCACCCAAAAGTCTCACGTATTTGAACATTATAAATTGTCTATGGAACCATGTGCTTTTGGGAGATTGGGGCCTAGTCTGGAGGGGTGAATAAAATGCATATAAATTGGATTATAGGCATGTTAGTTGGATTATTAACATGTAGTGAGGGTTTACCACACCTTCCACACCTGGATCCAGGAGGGACCAATCACTGGGATGAGACCTAGAAGGATATATCAGCTGCTTCCTGCCTTCCTTGGAGGACGAGTCTCAACTTGCCATGACCTGGCTTCCTGCTTGTGACATCGTGAGAAGCTGCCTCCACCTCTGCCTCTGCCATGTACTTCCATTGCTGCCAGCCACCCCTGAATGGACTGTGACCTTCTGAAACTTTGAGCTAAAATAAACCTATCATCCTCTAAATTTGTGGATGCCAGGTATTGAGTCACAGCAATGAAAAAGTAACTAAGACAGCAGTTAAGCAAGGTTTGATGCTGTCAGGATTTCAAGCAATATAGTCGTATGCCACATCCAGCTATAACCAAATTTCTACACTGTAAAGACTGTCATGCTAAGGAGAAGTGAGGGAGTTGATACCTGATGCCTGACCACAGTCTGGAATTTTTTTTTTTTTTTTTTTTTTGAGACAAGGTCTCCCTCTGTAGCCCAGACGGGTCCTGAATTCACTATATAGCCCAGGCTGGCCTAGAACTCACAGCAATCCTCCTGCCTCAGCCTCCTGAGTGCTAGGATACAGGGGTGCTAATCCAGCACTTAGGAGGCTAAAGCAAGAGGATTGTCGTATGTTCATGGCCAGCCTGGACTACATAGTGAGTTCAGGACAAGCCTGGATTACAGAGCAAGATCCTGACTCAAAACAAAACAAAACAATATCAACAACAACAAAAATAATGCTTGAAGCAAATAAGGTGCTTAATATTAGTTACTATTGTTCTCATTTCTTCAGGGCAAATGGTTATTAGTAAACACTTTATATAATTACGACCACTTCCAAATAGCAGAGGTTGACTTGGTTCAGATTTTTTACCTGGCCCAGATTGAGGAGCTTGCCCACATTCAAAGGTCAAATTAAAGTTCTGGCTGCTGCTGTGGCATTTTGCATAATTCAAATATCTCAAATATAAGTGTAGGAATAAATGACCTTGGTTAATTTGAATGTAAGGAGACACCACTTCATTCAATGCTGCTTAGACCTGGGGAGAACCCACTCAAAGGGGAAAAATTATTAAACAGTCACCCATTCTTGGTTATGCTACCAGAACTGATATTTAGATTCATAGCTACTCATATCTCTTGCTGAAGCACTAAATATTTTTTTCTAGGAAACCAGTAACATTTTATTTGATATCTAAAAACAATTTCCTTGCTCAAAAGTAGCCCTAGGTCATTGAGAAATACACTGATTTTCTTCAGAAAGAAATAATAACAAACTGAGAATACAAAATAAATTCTGATTAAAAAAATAAAATCTTACAGAGCTTCCATTCAATCATAAATATGACAAAAAATTTTACAAAATCTTTCAAGAAGAACTTACTGAATTGTTCCCTGACCCAGAGACTACTCAATCACCTACTGCCTTTTGTTTCAGTTTTTATTTGGTTGTTCTCGTGTGCACATGTGTGTGTGGGTGCATGTGTGTATTCCGCATTTTGATTATACAATACATGCAACACTGTATCCTTAGTCCTTTTGACCCACTGTGGTACTTAGGATAAGGAAAAGTGCTCAACAAGCCAGCTGCCTAAATCAGTTAATAAACTATGAATAACCGCAGTCCACCAAGACACTCCATTCTAGCTTCTGGTAGTCACAAAACCTGCTAAGCTCTTGGTTTTAGTCCCATTCTAGCTTCTGGTAGTCACAAAACCTGCTAAGCTCTTGGTTTTAGTATCCTGTGGTCAACAATCAGGCTCCTTCCTTCTTACAGTTTTCAGGTAGTTAGAAGCCAGACAGCACAGTTATGTTTCCTTTTACCAGCAGCTGCTGTACGGGGAAGTCATTTCTAGCCAATAAGGGGTACAGAAATGTGCACCGGGAGGCTTTCCAGAACAAATGCTCCTCTCAAGTAAAAGAGACACTGGTTCCTTTCCTTCCCTTCCTGTTTTGGACAGCGTCTTTGAGGATAGGACATCTAGAAAGGAAGCACTCACCTTGAGGCCACAAGACCAGCTTGAGGACAAAAACTCCTTGCCAAGTCCACACAAAAGACGTTGCAGGAGGAGAATCAGAATGATTGAAAGAACCTCCAAGACTTAACAGGAATGCGTAGCTAAACTAACCATGGGGTCGCTAGATTCCGACAGCTAGATTCCATAAGAAGAAAACAGTACCTGCCCCAACTCTCCCCATTAGTCAGGCTTTCTGGGACTTGCAACAAAAACCATTCCGATTCATACCATTCTCATAGAAACAGGTCTCCCTTCCTGGAGGAATGGCAGTATAGCATAACAGACAGAACAGAGATTTTGGAGCTGGACTCTAGTCTAGCCTGACAGAATCCTAGCTAAGTAGCCCTGAGCCATTTTATTAACTTTCAGAACTTTAGTATCATTAACTACAAAATGTGGATGACAATGAAGACTTTGTAAGTTTGCTATTTAATAAAAAAACTATAAAAATAAATGATATATACATCACTTGGGCATTCAGCAGGTGCTTAGCAAATGTTAGTTCCTCATTTAATTTTCCTCTCTATGATCTCTGTTTACAGAAGAAGTTTCAGTGAACTTTTTTGTGAAGAGGAAAGCACACATTATAGTAATGTCAAGAAGTCAAGATTTTTAATTATTTCTAATGTTTGGCAATAAGAGAAATGACAGAAATAGATATCCATGGAGGCTAAAACTCAAGGAAAAGCAGGGCTGACTATGTTGCCAGGGCACAAGCAAATCCCCTCAGGAGCTGCAGCTGCTTTTGAGCCTGATGTCATGTTGTGTACGCTCAGCTTCTGGGTTGAGCCGTTTAATCAAGGCCCCTGCTCAGAGGCCCCATCTTCTGAGCTGCCTCGGGTCAGTAGGAGTCCAAGGCCTACAGCTGCTTAAAGCCTGGAGCTTCTAAAAGGCAGACTCAGTTGCTTCAGCTGGCAGTGACCCCCGAGGCAGTGCACGTCTTGCGCTGCTCCTTCAGGGTGGCATAGGGAGGGGACAGGCAGCAGGCTGTCTAGACTGCCTACACTCTCCTTCAAAGCTGCCTTGCTGACCATTCTCACAGCATTCCCAACACACACCTGGCAAACAGACAGTGATTTACACTCCCCCCACACTTACATATGGTCTTCTCTCCTTCCTGAAGGCATGAGCACAATGTTAGCCTAACGCACCAACACCTCCTACTGCACCACAAGAGCAGTGCAGAGTAAGGAGTAAGGGCTCTGCCTGTAGCCCTAGAGATTACAACTCTTAGAATCTCGGGAAAGTTAACAAAACTCTTGGGATCATTTATCTCACCTGGAAAATGAGGACAGTAATGGAATTGTTGTGATGATGTCTGTAATGTGCCTAGCACTGTGCTTGGCCTACAAGTCTCCTTGTGTATTAGGAAGTGATGTCTCTTATTGACATAGGAAAACTTAAAGGAATGGCCCATTCAAAATGCCACCTTAATTGGCCAAGGCTCGTAAGACTAACATTTCCTTGGATGTGCAATGTCTGTCAAACACCTCCTATAGTTCTAAGCACTTGGGATCCAACAAAGGTCCTTGATAACTTACAGTCCAGGGGAAGAATAAAACTCAATGACAAAATCATGCATGAACAGTGATAAAATTTATGAAAGAAAAGAAGAGGGAGCTGCATGAAGGATACAGTGAGCAGTAGGGCACAATCATCATTTTACTAGAGTACCAGATAAGACCTCTTACAGGGGGGACGGCTCATGGAAGATCAGTGTCCCTCACCCAGTTAATAGGTGGATAGTAAATGCACCCTCAGCCAGAGGCAGCAGCGACAATAGGATGGGTTCTCAGAGCAGAGGGTAAAGAGCTCTCCTGATAAGCCCCACCTCCTCCACCTCCAGATGACAGTCTCCTGAGGACAGTGTGACCCATAATCACAACTCTCTCTAAAACACTCCTGGTCCTCCAAGACCTCGCCTTGCCCCTTCTCATCTCAGAGTTGTGAGTTTTCTCATAAAGCATCAGGTACTACATTAGTCAAAGCAGCAATGGTCTCTGATGACCCTATTTTGCCAGCATCCTACTAGGTAGCCTTTTAGTTAGTACTGAAGCAAAAAGTTCACCATCATCGACCCTAAGGAGTATGCATTTGGGTAATCAGTTTACTTTTCTATGTATTTGATCTTTTCCTAATTTAAAAGCTTGAAAGAGAGGAAAAGGTAGAGTCAGATAATACAAGATCTATTAGAAGTTCTTAAGATTCTGGATTCTACTGTTGAAGGATTCTAATATGTCACTGAAATAATAAAATTTATATTTTGGAAAGTTTAATCATGTATTACATTCACTTAATTCTCATTAATGACCATCTACAAAAAAATACTGAGTGGACTCTATGTGAGGTATTGGAGGAAATACAAAAACCAAAAGCGCATTGCCTGGCTGGAGAGAAGACAGGTGGACTGAGCACTGGTAGAGCTCTCTCATCAGAAAAGGTAGCTAAGAGCATGGTAGAGACAGACAGATGAACAGCGCCTTCAGGCATTATCTGATGTTCAATGTCTGCAAAATTGTCTCAGAGGAATGAACCTACACATTAAAAAAAATCACCCAATAGCTTTAGCCCCTTCACCTCTCTTCATTCTTTGATGGCAAATTCTCATAACCCTGAGAAATGTGGAAAATGTTAGATGTTCTTGAAGTACAGTGTGTGTGCACCATCCATTTCTAGCCCAATAAACTTGGCTCAGGTCTCCTGAGATCCACTAAGGAGTACTGGCAACAAATTTCTTCCCTGATAAAAACAGACATTGAAAAGGATTCCTCCCTCTCTTTCCTTTGTATGTGTTTAAGTGCAGCTGAGTGGGACTTGGAGCTAGGGAATCAGAAGGGAAACTCCAAGGGGCTGGAGGAATGGCACAGCCGTTAAAGTGCTTGCCTTGCAAGTGAAAGGACCTGAGTTTGATTCTCCATCACCACACAAAGCCGAGTGTGGTGGTGCATGCCTGTAATTAGGAGGCTGAGGCAGGAGAATTCCCTTGAGTTCAAGGCCAGCCTGGGCTACATAGTGAGTTGAGGGCCCGCCTGAGGAAGACCCTGTCTCAAAGATAAATAAATGAAAGAAAGAAAGAAAGAAAGAAAGAAAGAAAGAAAGAAAGAAAGAGAAGGGGAAATTCGAGAGAAAAGAGGCTAGGAGACAGACTTAGTGCCCTGGTATCATTGAGCCACTGATAGCCTACAAACCCTTGTTACTAGACTTTTTTATATGCAACCAATTTTTTTCTTGTATCAACGAACTTATCTGCAGGTGTTTGCTTGTAGAGCACAAAACCTTGCTCGGTGTCCATCTGCAGGCATGCTAATATCTAGAACCAATCCTACTCCAGAACAATACAAATGAGGGCGCCTCACCCATCACTTACTGCTGCTTCTAACCAAGCTCCAGTGTCATACATGCTGCCATTTGGGATAGTAAGGAAGGTTCTCATCCACATGCCAACTCACATTGATGAGCTAATATGTTCTGTGGAGTTAAATACAGGCTCTGTGCTAAGAAGTGGCTAGATTTATAAAGCCATGTATCTGCCCTGGGCCATACCTTCACCATCCCCATGGATGTGTGGAGTATGGAATCAGAAGAGTTCAAAGCATTAACTCTACTATTTACTGATTTTGTGATTTTAGTCAAGTCATGTAACTCAACTGAACCTTCTTATGGGACAACAGTTAATGATCAAGATACTGTAAGTGAATGTGCTTGGCATATCATGAAGTATTACATATGAAGGTATTTGTATTCCATTTATTCAAACCTCTGATGAGGACCAGGTTGATAGGAGGGAAGCAGGGAGAAGAAAACATTCAAGGCTTGAATTCTGGAAAGCTAGTAGCTGAACACACGACTGGAGGGTGCTGATCTGGAGCCCAGAGAGAAGCAAAACTAACACAGGACCAGATTTCTGGTGAAAATGATTCAGCAGGAGTTGAGTTACAAATCTGAATTGCAAAAGATAGTTAGAAAATATTCCAAAAGAAAAGTGACAATGCAAAGTGCAAATTGAGATGCCATGGACTATAACCTGGACTGCCTCAACACCTAAGCAATATGACCCCAACCATGGTGTTTCACCAAGGCAGGGCTATGAAATGGTAAGAGAATAAAAGGTTATCCAAATATTCAGAGGGGCAAGTGGATTTGCCAAAGTTCCATCCCTGGGTAATTCTAAAATGTCTTGTTAGACAAAGTCTTTCTTTCCTGGGCTGAAGATCAGTACAGTAGACTAAAGGGCGGAAGCCCAGAGTACCAAAGATAAGTTAAGACAGAGATGTTGGTAAGCTAAGAGCAGCAAGGCCACTTACTTTTCTTCCCTCCCTTGTCCATAGCATAGTACAAACAGAGCACACTCCCCAGAAAAAAAATAAAATCCAGAAGGTAACAAGTTAAAAAGAATTTTTAAAAAGGCCTTTTGTGATAAAACTCAAACTTGAACAGCGGGCCAGCAACACTTAGCATAACTAAATTGACTCTGAAGCTCTCGCGCTCTAGTTTAGGAAGAGCCTGAAGCACTTTGTGAGTCTAACCTAAAAGCCAAAATGAGGGACGACCTTCACTCCTTCCCTTAACTTACATGGCTCTAAAGTACTTGCCATTCCCCACAGGAAAGAAAGAAACAAGTTAACCGGTAAGTCTGTGCAAAAATCTGAGAAGAAATGGAAATCTAAAACCTAGTAAAGAGGCAAAAGAGTCCAAAGTTGTATTTCTTCACAGCTCTATTCCCAGAGTTAATAACCGTGGAGTGAATGAGTCCATAGGGAGGTGGTGAATTCTGGATCCAATGGGTTCAACAAGGAACTGGAAAGAGGTGTGCTGAGTTCAGACATTTGGGTTTATCTCCCAGATTCATGTGTTGAAAGCTTGGTTCTCAGACTGACAATGCCAGGCAGCACTAGGACCTAGGAACTGGGGCCTAGTAGAAGGTCACTGTGGACACTGCCCTTGGAAGGAATTGATGTACTTACTATGGGACTCCAGTTGGTTCTCACAAAAAGTCAATATAAAAGACCAAGCTTGGCCCTTAAATTGCTGACTTCCAGTCTCACCATGTGATCTCTTCTCATACACACTCCTACCATGAGACCCTCTGTCATTTTGTAATGCAACCAGAGGAACCTCCAGTTTGAACTCTCAAACTCCAAAACTGAGCTAAATAAACCCTTATTCTTCATAAAGTACTCAGCCTTGGTTATTTTCTCAAAGTAGCAGAAAATGGACCAATAGAAGGTTCTGAAAGAAAAGCCTGGAAAATGAAGGCTTTGCACCTGAGGAGAAGGCAAGTGTACAAGCTGAATTAGGTAAAGCCTGTCCCAACTAACAACCCAGGAGGACTCTGCAGTAATCCCAAGAAGTAGCTCAAGGCTAAAGAACAGGTTACTTACAATTACCTTCTACACTCCACATACCGGATGACAGAGAAACTGTCAGAGTCTTTTGAAAACATTCAAATTTAGGCTATTCTGTGTAACACCTTGATTCCCTACTTCTCTCAGAAGGTATAGCTATATGAGGTCTGCATTGCATTGCACAGGTAAAGAATCAGCTGGAGCTTGAGAGATGCCCTAACCTAAAGCTATTTAAACAGGCACCTGCACCCATTAAATTGATCCTCTGAACATCAGGGTTTTTAGTTATCTTTGTAGCAGAAACTACTTTTCTATCAAAGTCCGACCCTATAAATAGTATCAAGTGGTAAGAACCTATTTCTTTTGATAACTAATAACTATTCCTATTGTAAGTAAAAGGCTGTGTAGACTCTTACACCAGGTTGCAGGGCTCTGACTTCAACCGGTTTTTTTGTTTGTTTGCTTGTTTTTGTTTTTTATCCCATTTACTCATGTCACCTCACTGGAGATGTTGTAACATATCTTCCAAGCTGTCAATACTCATAAAGTTCCTATGATGGTGCCTGAAACATAAGCCTCAATAACAGTAACTGCTATGACATGCAAAATGCCTATGTCAAAAGAACGTAAGTTAATAAAATATATAAGTTGAATTATGTTGCCCTGCCCCTCATTCGCTCACCAAAGTCATACGGTGAAGTCTTAATCCCCAGCACCTGAGAACGTGACTGTATTCGAACACAGGCCCGCTGCAGTTCACATCTGGATTGTCCCTCAAAAGCCTCATGTGTTTGGAGGACAACCTGATGGGAGGGTGGGGAGCGGGGGCGTTAACTGCATCAGTGAATTAACTCATTGATATTTCCTGTGTTATTGAAGGGAGTGGCCTGGTCCAGGACAGGTGGATTACTAGGTGTAGTTTATACTGAGTATGTTGAATGGATGGATACGTTCTTCCCCAGCTTCTCACTCTTTTCTCTTCTTGCTACTTTCTCAGTAGCTGCCCTCCCCCAGATGCTTCCACAATGCTAATACTGCCAGGCCACGGACACACTGAGACCTCTGAAATGTAAAACTAAAGAAATCTTTCTTCAAGTTCTGGCTATTGGATATTGAGTCCCAGACATAAGAAAATGACTAAGACAAGGCTTTTAATGAAAGTTAAATGAGGACATTGAAATAAGTCCCAGTGCGAGATGACTTGTCCTTCCTTGTAAGAGATAAAGGCATAAGACCATATAAAAATACAGGGAAAAGAAATTATCTACAAGCCAAGGAGACAGCCTCTCAGAAGAAACCAGCCCTGACTTGATCTTGTATTTCTAACTTCCAGAACTGAGGAAATTAATTTCTATTGTTTAAACCACCAAATCTGTGGTGCTTTGTAATGGCAGCCTCAGGAAATACAGATGTCCATAAAACAAACCGGAAATATAAATCACTAGAGCACCTACTGGATTGAACATCTTAATCATAAAAGCCAAGTTATTTTGTCAATTAATGACCTCTAATTTTTTCCAATCCTTTTTTTGGCGAACAGCTTTATGGGGCATTTGGTTATCACTGAGGTTGGCTTCTCCTGATTAATGGCAAATGATCTTTGTTATGGAAATCAAATGAACAGCATCAAGGAACCTAGTTCTCAGGTCTGGCTAGACACCAGAATCACCTGGAAAGCTTTAGAAAGATCTGTGGCTGATCCACTATCTTTCATTTTGATCTAGCTGGTCTTTGTGGGGTTCTGACAATACTTTTTATGTTTTTCAGATCATTCTAACATACAAATCTGGGTTAAGCACTCTTATTGTTATATGAAAAGCCTTCAAGGTCACCTTCCCTGAGATTCAGATATGGTCCACAAACTGCCAACACTGTCATCATCCAGAAGCCTGATGGAAATTCAGAATCTCAGGAACTGTCCCAGACTATTGAATGAGAATCTGCATTTTAAACAGGATGCCCCATACAATTCAAATGCACTCTGAATGTTGAGAATCACCAAATACCCTCTAAAGCACCTGGAAAATGTGTTAATAACAAGATTATATGGCTTTCTCTCAGAATCACAGAATCTAACTCTCTGGGAAAATCGTGGAAACCAACATTTTATGTGTACTTGTGTCACACAAGGGTCTGAGGCTTGCAAGTAACTTTTTAAAGCGTATCTACATTCTAAACTGCCCAGTATCTTCCTAACAGCCTTCCAATTATTTTTTGCAAATAAGAAATATAACAAATAATACTTTTATTTTTCCAACATTAGTGCAAGTTTACAACTATTTATTACTGTTCAGGAGCACAGAAACAACTATTGTTATCAGGGTGTCAAATTACCAAATACAACCAGTTAGTGATCACTTCTGGAAAGTTGTTTTCACAAAATACAACAGCAATCCCAAATTGTTTTTTCAAGACCAGCGTTATGAGATCAGCACAAGCTGGTGACAATCCTAACAGTTACATCACTTGCCATGTTGTACAGACAAAAAAAAAAATTTTTTTTTTTCAGTTGAAGGGTTTTAGTACCTTACACTGGCGTCTGTTTTACAATACAACAGGCTCTCCTTTTGTGGACTGAAGAATACTCTTCATCTTTTTTTGAATCTAATTAACTGTGAAGACTGATTTTCTAAGGCCCATTTCTGGAACTTCACTAGTTAACACTAAAAAGTAGACTTAATGTGGTAATAATAGTACTACCCACCCCGCACCCCCCACCAACAGCTATCACCACCAGAGTTCCAATCTCTCAAAGTGCCCCTTGGTACAAGACACACTGACATAGTGTCTTGGACTTTCAATAAACAATATAAGTGATGAAGCTAGGTAAAGGGCACACAGGGTCCAGGGACCATCCTCTGTGCCTTCTGTTTCTGAAAATGCCTATAATAAAGAACAGAACATTTTTTTTACAAAAAAACATGGAGAAAGTAGAAAACCTTTATCAGCAAAATACACAGTAATTTAGCATTAACCTTCCATAAACACAAGGCTACAATCTAGAATAAAAGCAGCAGCATCCAAAGTAACATTATTCTGTCTTCAGTTTGTTTCTGCAATTCACAAAGCCTACTAATGAAGTCTGGCATGGCGGTGCATACCCTTAACCCCAGCACTCTGTGAGACTGATGTCGGCCAACTGTAAATCTGAGCCCAGCCTAGGCAATTTAACAACGTGATGAGACAATGAGACACTGCCTCAAAATTTAAAAAAAAAATAATAATTTAAAAAAAAATAAAGGACTGATGCAGCTCAGAGAAGGCTCTGGGTTTCCCAGGACCCAAACAACCAAAACTCCACTAATGAGATAGAGACTGGACAAAATTCTAGACTCATCTTCACCTAGGCATACTACTACTGAAAATTCTTCCATTCTCTCTTCTCAACCATAACGCTCTCCTTTAATCACTGAGAAATAAGCATACTCTCCCTGCAACTTCTCAGCCTCTCGCGTCAGTTTTTCCATGGCTGCTCCACAGCAGACATACACTTACTCTACATTTTTGTTCCAATTCCCCTGCCTAGCGTACCTCACTAAAACTTTCATTCAAGTACTCCCTACCAGAACTTAGAACAGTATCTTCTATAACATAAAGGAAGCTACAGGGAATGCAGATATAGTGCTTATCATTTCTGCCCTCAGGGATGAGGGAGAGGAGGACACACATAAGCTGAACAGGGAGGGCTCAGCTTGCAGTCACTGGAAATAACTTGTAATCTAGAATTCCCAGGCACTAGGAGCACCTTGGGATCCCCAAAGCTGAGAAAAACATCCTGCAGACACATAAAGATATAAGGAAAGGCAACAAAGGCCCCTGGGAGTGAAATCCTGGGGCAAATGACCCCGACTGCCAAGGCTACCACAGAGGAGAAGACAGCAGGAGCCCCCTAGCTATTTAGGGGCACATACACAAATGTCAAAACAAGACCAGACACCATTTTTAAACAATGTTACTTAGGGGTTTCTATTTTAAACAATGCACAGGTATGAAAGGACTTTTCAACTTCAGGACTACAGATTGAAACCTAGCAAGTTAGAACCAAACACATTTGGGAGTCTGGTTTCCTCTATTTTAGCCTAGATTGTGAGCACAGGTAACAGGTCCCCAGCCATCTTCCTGTCAAAAAAAAAAAAAAAACCTGTTCATCTTATCATTTAAGTTGTAGTAGTACCAAAAAGGGGGGGGGGGGGGG